>JBBUKS010000042.1:387639-417320 GCA_038050645.1 Hedychium gardnerianum
TACATATAGAAGAGAGAAGAGAATGCTTATCAATGTGTTGTCGATCTTCATGGATGAGTCTCCTTGCTCTGGAGGAGGATGGATCGTCAAGGAGGATGGAGATGGAAGATTTAGGGTTTCCCCCTAAGGGGATAACCCTTCCCCAAGGAGAGGGACGAAGTCCCAAACCCAAGATCATTGAAGCAAGGGTTTGTTTGACCCTTTTATACTTGCCCAAAATTTCCAGATCTTCCCCTTTTGATAGGCTTCACAAAACCGGGTTTTCAAAACCCTAAATTAATTAATCTCGGGTTAGTCTCTGAATGAAAGTTATATATCTTGAAGTTATCTACATTCTGGAATTTTAATCAGCCAAAAACTCCAACTAATTACAAAGTTATAGCCGTTTTACTTTTGATTTGCAAGCTATTTGGAATTCAACACGGCCGTGTCTGTGAGACACGGCCCAGAGTTGAGGTCGAACTACCAGAGAGACACGGCCATGACTTGATCTTGCCCAGGCTTGACAATCGATCATGTCTGTGAGGCATGGCCATGTCTTGACCTCCTTCATTTGTGTCACACAGCCATGTCTAGGAGACACGACCGTGCCTTGAGCTTCTACTACACTTGAGGCATAGACACGCCTTTTAGCATGGCTAAACATTGTCTTATCATCTTTATCCCTGAATAAAAGTTGTAGGTATTGAAGTTATCTTCAATTTTATATAAATAACATTTCAAAACTCTAATCGAGTAGAATGTTATGGTGGTTCAAAGTTTGGTCTGTAAATTTGAACGGAGTAGGAGACACGGTCATGCCAGGGAGGCACGATCATGCCAAGGAGGCACGGCTGTACTTTTTAGCATGGAAAGATGATGGATTATCCTATTATACTCTGAATCAAACTTTTATATCTTTAAGTTATCTACATTTTGAAAGTTGACTCAGCCCAAAACTCCAACTGTGCGCAAAGTTATGACCATTTTACGTTTCGTCTGCAGGCTGTCCAGAATCCAACATTGCTCCAAATATGCTCCAAATCGCGTCCTGTTAATAAAAACACGCAAAGAGCAGTTCTCTGAACTAAAAGAGTTGAAGTATGACATAATAATGAAATAATATACAATACGTATAAATTATGCTCATGAAATATAAGTAGACGTGCGTCAAACAATGTATAAAAATATATATAATCTACGTACATCACTCACACCCAAAGGGAGCCTTGATCGATAGCATATATGCAATCGCGATGTTACAACTTACTCAACCAACCTAATGGGAGACATAATCGATAGCATGTATGCATCACCATGATGAGTAGGATACAGCCAATGCTATCATCGTATATGTCTATCTATGTAGTGTACACAACTACATCCATCACGGCATACCAGTCACAATACACGCCACACGTGTGTTTATAACCACAAATCAGACATGATAGTCACTAATATAATACATCACCTATAATACATGTCACACACATGTTTACACCTACAATCATACACATACGACACATGCTATAATATCTAGGGTACATGCCATACACGTGTCCACCATACAATAAAAAGCATGCAATAAATGCTACATCATTATTGGTACACATCATATACGTGTTCACATCTACAAATCATGAATAATGTATTACATCCTACATTACCCTATGTACACTCCACACACATGTTTACAACTACATGGCATAAATAAAATGAAAACTAACATATGAGCATAAATACATGCCACACACGTGTCTATCAACTACATGATCATAGCATGTTCCTAATGTACACACCATACACGTGTGCACACTATAAGATATGAAAACAATAGAGATTGCATGTGTATAAATAGATAAACTCAAAGTGCAAGCAGATAAGTATCAAACTCAAGTAGAAATACAACTCAAGTTAAGGTACATTCAACTACCTAATCAATATATCATATTATGCACTAAGGTCAAAGTATAAAAGAAATCAAGGGAAGAAATACCCGCCTTTAAATCATAGGTCATGCCAAATGTCCACACGTCCGAGAGTCTACTTCAATCAGAATCCTGCAACGTAGAACACCCAATTACAACATAGTGATATCATGAATCACATAACCAAACCCAAAATCTAACCCAATTAAGAAACCCTAATCAGATCCTCCCAATCAAATTCATCTCATTAAAACTTGTATACTTGTCTACCTCATCAAGCAACTTCAACCGAACATGAATCCATTAGCTACATGAAACTCTAATCCACCATTAACCCTACAATTAAATACAATTCATACTACAAGGCATAATTATGCAAAACTACACTTCTTCCACAATCCAAATTCACCACCCATCATTTATAGATAATGTATCACCCATACATCCACCCAACAAAGCAATCCAACAACCAATTACCATAAATCTGATAACTAAACCAATCATTTAATCCATGTATTAAATCAACTACTAAGCATCATGAAACAATTAATCCAAATCTATAATGGAATCCCAAATTAATCCTAAGAGCAGGGTGAGATCAACTTCTAACAACAATCAACCAACATAATCCACCAATCCAAGAATCTCAAGGTGACCAAACAAGCACCAACCAACTACACAAATACTAAATTCCATAATTCATCTTATACCTGTTGTTGGTGGCCGGAGGTGAGAATTGGGTGGTCGGCACAGAGACCTAGCCGGCAGCTCTTGAATAGGGACAATACTGGTAGTGGTCGGAACAAAGACAACAACAGCAAGGCAGTGAGGGATCTGATCCAAAACGAAAAGAGGAAGGTCACTGTGGTGATGACCACTGGCTTAGCTAGGGCTAGCCGGAAGAAATTTGGCCGACAGTAATTCTATACAAAGGCTGACTGGTGACACGGAGTCGGATCTGACCAATCCCTGATCAAGATGAAGAAGGGAAGCAACCACTACTGGCCGGCAAATCTGTGATGGACGAAGAGGAGGCCAGTGGCGTCGGGTGAGGCTGTAGCCTGGCAGTGTGGCTGATCTGGCCGGACCATGGCAGTAGCTATGAATATAAGCTGTGACTGGACCAACATCAACTACCGTTGACCAACAATTGGAAAGGGGCAGTAGTCGGTGGCTGATCCCCAAAATAGAACGAGCTATGTTGAGCTAACCAGCAATAATCTCCAAAAGGTGAAAAGGAATTGGGGGGCTGAGCTCTCCGATCACGGTCTCCGTGGCTGTGGCCTATGGTGGCCAATGTTGGAAAGGCTCGGCGACTGGCGATGGATCAGTGCCGGCGGTTGATGGTGTCGGGGGGGACTGGATCGGGAAGAGAGAGGAGGGAGAGCGGCGGTCGAACAAAAGAGAGGCTGACGGCATCGATCCCTCACGATGCTGGCGGCTGTGGCGTTGCCGGTCGAATCTTCATGGAAGCGGGGAGGCGGCAACCAGAGATCTAGAGAGGAGAAGAGGAAAGGAAAAAATCGAGTGAGAGAGATCGGGAGAAGAAATAGGGAAAGAATAGTAGCTTAGGTTTATTTATATAAACTTAGGTTTATTAAATTCAACCTTAGTTAATTAAAACAATCAACTCCCACTTAATTGATATTTTAAACAGGTTTTCTAAAATTCTATTATTTATATCCTCTTGAACTTGTCATATTAGCTCTGTTTAAATCCATAAAAATTCATAATTTTTTTTAGAAAATTCTATAAGTTTATTTCTCGATTAATACCCATTATTTAATTATTTTTATTTGTAACTTAGAAAATTCAATTTGTATTGCTTGTCAACAAGGAAAATAGACGAAATCAACTCATAAGCCAACTAATTTAAATCAAACCAATTCAATACTAGAACTTCTACACTTAGACCTATTTGATTCTCACGAGGCTAAGTCACTAAGCGAAAACCAATACTGCTTAGTAATAATTGATGACTACTCAAAATTTACTTGGGTAAACTTTTTTAAAACCAAAAATGAAACCTTTGAAACCTTTAACACTTTATATAAATTAATAGAAAATGAAAAATATATAAAAATTAAAAGGATAAGAAGTGATCATGGGGGAAAATTTGAAAATCATAGATTTAATGAATTTTGTCAAACTAATGGGTACCACCATGATTTTTCATGCCCTAGAACTCCTCAACAAAATGGAATAGTAGAAAGGAAAAAATAAGACTTTACAAGAAGCAGCTAGAATCATGTTAAATGAATACAACCTAACTAATCAATTCTAGGTTGAGGAAATTAGTACAATCTGTTATATCCAAAATAGAATTCTAATAAATAAACTATATAATAAAACCCTTATGAAATATATTACAATAAATTACCTAACTTAAATTACTTAAGGGTATTTGGGGTGTAAAGTACATATATTAAATACAAAAGACTACTTAGAAATTTTTTAATCTATGTCAACAAATGGAATCTTATTAGGATACTCAACAACTAGTAGGGCATATGGAGTTTATAACAAACACACTCTAAAAGTTGATAAAATAACTAATATTATATTTGATGAAGACAATAACAATCAATCTAATCCAATTAATTCAAATAATCAACAAAATATTAGAAATCTAGAAGATGATGAACCTAGACCTGAACCCAACACAAACCATCTAGATGAACCAAGTATTGATCCTAATACAAGGACATCTAGAACAAGAAACAATCACCCAGTTGACCAAATTTTGGGTGATCCAACTCTAAGAGTTAAAACTCGATCATCATATAGAAACTTAAGTCAAATAGCCCTTATGTCAAGATTGAACCCAAAACTATAGAAGAAGTCTTACTTGACCCTGAATGGATGATAGCAATGCAGGAAGAACTAACCCAATTTGAGATAAATCAAGTGTGGGACTTAGTACCTAAGCTAGACCATAAGTCAATTATTGACACAAAGTGGGACTTTAGAAACAAATTAGATGATAAAGGAGAAATTATTAGGAATAAAGGCCAATTGGTAGCTAAGGATTCAGTCAAGTTGAAAGACTTGACTATAATGAAACCTATGCACCATAGCTAAACTAGAGTCCATTAGGATGTTACTGGCTTATGCAGCACATAAAGGATTTAAATTATACCAAATGAATGTAAAATCAACATTTCTTAATGGATTCATTAAGGAAGAAGTCTATGTAGTTCAACCACCGGGATTTGAGGATCTAGATCATCCAAACCATGCCTTTAAACTACAAAAGGCCTTATATGGTTTAAAACAAGCACCTAGAGCCTAGTATGAAAGATTATCAACCTACCTAATTTCTAAAGGATTTAACCAAGGACAAATCGACTCTACCCTATTTGTTAAATCCTTAGAAAAAGACATCTTTATAGCTCAAATATACGTAGATGACATAATTTTTGGTTCAACCAATACAAGATTTTTAAAAGAATTTATCAAATTAATGGAAAATGAATTTGAAATGAGCTTAGTAGGTGAACTTCTTTTTTTTTCTTGGCTTACAATTAAAGCAAACCAAAGAAGGTACTTATGTCTTCCAAAACAAATATACTAAAGAATTAATTAAGAAATTTGGAATAGAAAGTTCTAAAGAAATTAATACACCAATGACAACAAATGTAAAAATTGACAATGATCCAGAGGGAAAACCAGTTGACTTAAAACACTTTAGGAGTGCAATAGGCAGTCTACTCTACTTAACTGCAAGCCGATTCAATATTTTGTTTGCAGTAGGTATGTGTGTTAGGTATCAAATATGTGCAGAAGAATCACATCTAAGTATTGTAAAAAGAATACTTAGGTATATCAAAGGCACAATAAATGTAGGAATTTGGTACCCTAGGATGTCTAGTTTTGACCTAATAATATATTCTGACTCAAACTATGCTGGGTGTAAACTGGACAAAAAAAGCACAAGTGATAGTTGTCAATTGTTAGGTCAAAGTCTAGTCGTATAGTAGAAAGCAACACCGTGTTGCATTATCCACTACTGAAGCAGAATATATAGTTATGGGAGAATGTGTAGCTCAACTACTATGGATGATGTATATACTTTCAACTAAATTATACAAAACAAAAATCTTAATTGATAACATAAATTCTATTAATTTAACAAAAAATTGAATACAACATTCAAGAACGAAACACATAGAAGTAAAGCACCACTTTATAAGGGATCATGTAGATAGGAGTGATATTGTACTTAACTATGTTGAGTCCAAGTCTAACCTAGCAGACATCTTTACTAAACCCTTACCTGAAGCTGAGTTTAGCATACTTAGAAGATAATTAAGAATGTGCTTAGTAGAATAGAACCTATAAACTATTTTTCAAAATTTAAGTTATTTTTCAAAATTCATTTTTAAATTCTAGGTTCTTTTTACTGATATTTTTTATATACTAAGTAAAAACTCCAATTTTCTTAGTATTTTTCAAAAACTAGACTTAGCCTAGGTCTTCCCTTAGAAAACATGAACCTATAGATTTAGGCAGCTAACATCTCATAAGCCCATTAGGGTTACCTTGCTTATGTATTGAAACACTTAGAATAGTGTGAGATGCTTAGGGATAAGCCTAGATTTCATATGCTTATATTAGTGCATCATTATAAATTTGGGCTAAAAATATCAATTCATATTAATCAAGTTAAGTGTTCTTTCATAGTAAATTGCTAGCTAGAAACATGTACTTAACCTTACTGACTTAGTTAGTAAACTACTAGCTGGAAACATGTACTTAACCTGACTGACTTAGTGAAAACTACTAACTTTGGTAGTTAGATAGTAACAAAAGTCAGACATTTGAATAAGAATAATTTCCTAGATGATTTATTTTTTAAAAATAATTCATGCTTGGACTATAAGGAAATCAATTTTTTGATTGCTTGGACTATAAATCTTGTTTAATTATTTTGTTTCTTGCTTAAGTTTTTTTTATTGTTTAATTTGATTGAAATACCTATCTTGAAAAATTTTGCAAGATGTTTAATATTTTTTTTTTCAAAATTACCTTAAAATTTTTTCTCTTTCAAAAAGGTTGTCTATCTTATTATTTTTCAAAATTGCCTTAGATTTTTTTTTTCAAAAATTTATCAATGTTAACAACATATTTTAACTTGAGTGAAATTTGTTTTCTAAGTTGTCAAACCTTGCATGTATCAAATGTTTTGGAAAAATACCTATGTTCTATTTTTTTTTTAAACAAACACAATTTTCCTTTCCAGCATTTTTTTTTTGATATATGTCAAAGGGGGAGATATAAGTTAAAGTTAATTTATTTCTGAATAAAGACATGTAAATTTTCAAAATTTCAAAATATATGGATTTTCAATAATATGCAAGTTTTCAAAATCTCCAGGGGGAGAGTGTTAAATTAAGGGGCAACATATTTGAAAAAATCTTCTTTGAAAATTCAAACATTTTTGTGTGTTAAGTTTACTTCAAAAGTTACTATGTTTTACTTAACTTTGAACTAGGTTACCATTAATCAAAAAGGGAAAGATTGTTGGTGCTGGAAGCACTAGTGAATCAAACCTATGTTTTGATATTGACAAAGGTTCAAAGTTATGGGTTGTCTTGTTATCTAATGAGTTTGACTGAGTGTGCATGTAGCTCAACCAGAAAGTCTTAAGTGATCTTAAGCAAGGTACAAGTCATAGTTGAGGCTAGGCAAAGAAGTCCTGGTTATGAGGACTGGGCAAGGAAGTCCTAGTCGGTATGGACTGGGCAAGGAAGTCCTGGTCAAGAGACTGGGCAGAAGTTTTAGCAGATCGAGGACATCAGGCAGAAGTCCTAGGGGTCGAGGACACTAGGCGGAAAGCCTTGGGAATTGAGGACACCAAACAGAAGTTTAGGCGGGTCAAGGACCGGACGTCTAGCGGGAAGTCCTGGAGGTCAAGATCGGATGCTGAGCAGAAGTTCAAATAGGTCTGGAGGACTGGATGTTTGACAAAAAGATAAACTCTCCTGAGAGGAGTGAGTGAGGATGCGTTCCCCGAGAGGGAATAGTAGACATCGGTCTGACCTAGGGTTTCACTTGAAATTCAAAAGTCAAGACCAAGACAGTCCATGTTGGATTGACTTTATTAAACTTTAATATTACTATTATTGTTCTGTGCTAACTCTGTGATGCAAAAGTGGAATTCTGAAAATAGCTGATCCAGGTGCCTTGAAGGATCCAACTGCCCTAATGGATCCAGGTGCCTCAATGGTATTGAGGCGCCCTGAGTCTAGATCAATGACAAGATGAGGTGACAGCCTCAGATTGGCCGACCCACGTCAGCACATAGGTGCTTCAAAGGGATTGAGGTGCCTGGATCTAGATAAGAGTTGTCAGATAGAGCTTCGCCGAGAGGTCACCATATCATCCTCAATCTAGGCGCCTCAAAGGGATTGAGGCGCCTAAATCAGCTTATATAGGTAGCCTTCAACCAGAGCCTTGAACATCAATTCCATACGCTCAAATGACTTCCGCGCTGCTCTGAAACTCTGCTACAACGCTGAAACTCTACTCCAACATCGACGCTCAACTCCGGATCTGAAATTATCGATATTTTTAATTTGTATTCATCTTTTCTATACGTGATTCTTAAAGGGTCGGTAAACGTGTTACCGATCCCTATTTTTGTAAAAGACGAGTCTCTGTCTCCGAATTTCTATTCGGAGAAGAAGACTTTTTAGTTGATTGCCCAATGAAAGCATTCAATGAGTGTGGGCCTTGGACTAGCAGTCGTTGGGCTATAAACCAAGTAAAAATAAAGTGTTAGCTTGTGTTTGTTTTCTTTTTTAATTCCGCTGCGTATACTCGAGTTTTTTGAAAAATATAAAAAAGCCACGAGCGTTATTCACCCCCCTCTAGCGCATTCTCCTATCCTTCACATATATTCTCACTGTGGCCGGTGCTTACAAGAATCGACCTCTACAAACTCAACTTAGTTGCTGAGCATATCGCTCTAGTCTTATATATGGTTCACGCTGGTACTGCAACTCTAACATGAAAATTTACCAAATATCCATTTTATTTCTTGCTACTTCAGTTGCCAAAGCTTATGTGTCTGATACTTTCATATTTCTTTGTTCGATATCTAAACAAACACAAGTAAACATTTGGATAAGACAATAGTAGGGGGGCTCGTGGTTTGACAGCTAGGTTGAACGACACACCAACAAACCAACTAGTTTTGGTTCTAGTTAACATAGGGTATATAAAATAGCGGTGAAACACTCATTTTTCTTTGCTAAATACTTGCTTAACTACATGCATTAATATTGTGTATATATGTAGTTTTCATTGGATTTTGACTGTCATCGACCCTCACAAAGAGGTTGTTTCTTTGTTGGATCTTCTCGGTCATCGCAATCGTGAAGAGACTTGAAAGAATGTTGTGAATATGTAAGCTTTATTAGGAAAATGTTGTGAATATTTATTATAATTTGTCCTTGTATACTAGATGCACTAAAAGTATATAATCTCTTATGAATATATGATGGACCTTGAAACTATTCGACATAGAGAATAACAAGATCGGGAAGAAACAACCTTCGTGGGAAATAATCAAGGTTTGTTTTCTAGTAACTAAAAAATCTTGGCATCAATCTATTTGAAATGCAAGCAAATTTATTTAAGTACATTAATGGTTGTTAGTGTCATTGTTCAATGAGACATATCTCACCAATTTGATAGGATTAGGGTACTGAATACATTGGTTGTTAGTTCCATTTGTTAGTTCAATGATCAGGATACTATGCATTTGGTTGTTAGTTCCATTTGTTATTCTCTGTATGGTTTCAATATTAACATTTGTGAATAATATTCTTATGGGGTGTTTTAAGTTGATAAAATATCTTTGTTGTGTGTGTGACATCATATAAGCCCTCAGAAGTTAAGGTTCTATGATTCAAGTATTTTAGTATTAAAGTCTCAATGGTTTGAGTAATGATTGAATGTTTCAAACTCAATCTTTCGATGATCTCGCTTAGAATTATATAAATGATTATTTTTTGCTCAAATAATAAATTTGTGTGTTTAGATATAGTCTAAGAAATTATTTGTGTGTTTAGAATTTAGTATTGATGAAGCATACCCTTTCACCAATTCATGTAAGTACAAGTTTGTGCACTGGAACTTCATCTGTACAAAATACTCATTCTATCTAGAATTTGGTTGAATAGTAAATGAAGTTGGAACTCTAAATATTTAGTTGATTCTTACTGGTGGTCTATTCCTCTAGTTGCTTAAAATATTTTCAAATACCTATAGTTTTGTAAGTTATAATCAAACTATAAAAGAGAAAGTTTATGTAATTATCAGTGAATTTGAGCTGCATATATATATGTATAGGCAAACAAATCATATAATTGTAACAAATCATATACTCTTGTCTCATTTACTTGAAAGTATGTTCCATTGAGAGAAAATCTTCCTTTCATTGCTGTTTGGACTGGTATCTGCAAATTTTGAAGGGGGAATCCATGAATTCTTAAAAACAATGCACAAATACTAATGCAAATCAGCAATTGTATATGCATTAAAGTATTATAGAGATATTATGCAGCCATTGAGTCTCTATTTGTTGTCTATATTCTGAGATATATTAGCTTAAGAAAGATTTTATTGAACTATGTGATACCTTTGGAAATGAAGGTAGTGTCCCCTATTCCTAATTGAATTATTTTTAAACTGATCACTCTTCAATAATGATCATTCACAATTAGCAAGAAAGGTAGTGTCCTCTATTCCTAATTTGAATTATGGTGCTATCCATACATGTTTTGGAGAGGGTAGAAAACGTGGATGAATGAGTCCATATATTTGTCCTACATGTTGAATAGGGAAAGTAATCTTCTAAGGTGTTTATGTTTAATTCTCTTTCTTCATTATTAACTTCTCTTTGTTCACCATAGACAAGTCTATTGGTGATCCTATAGAACACCCCAAACAAAAGTAAAGAAGCCTTTGCAACCAGTTAATCCAAATTCATATTATCTCGAACAAGTAGGTGTCATCAACCAAATTGATCATCGAATGAGAACTTAGAGCAAGACTTGGTTTGCTTATAATCTATTAACATGAGTGCATTGTGTTAGACTACAGTAATTGTAGCCTAGTGCTCTTACTTGGTTTGTTTAATTCTCTTTCTTCATTATTATCAAATTATCTGTAATGGGTGATTATGCTACATGCCTGAATCTAATATTTGCATTGCATAATCATTTTGCATGATTTTGTCTGGAAATGACATGTATGTATTTTTTGTTCTTTTCTGCCATAAATATGTTCTTTGACTTATTACACAATAATTCAAATAATGATTTACTAGCTAATTATTTCTTTGGCTCAGAAACTTGTTGCAGTTTTATGTTTATAATGGGTTTTTCATCACATAAGACAGTAGCTAGGTTGGGTTTAGAAAACATTTTGTATTCCTTGAGAGAGAACCATTTAACTTGGACCAATGCTAGCTGTAAGTCTGTAGCTAGTGCTCTTATGCTTCAAGAAATGTCAACATTCATTCACAACTGTAGTCTTTTCCTCATTCATTTTTTTATTGCAATTAAGTTATTAACTTGCTACTACCATTTTTTGCCACATAGGCTTCCCTTCAACCGGATGGAGCCCAGTGTGGTTATTTCATCTTGTGATATATGAGAGATATAATTGAAGACACCGCATCATTAACAAGGCTTCGCTGCGGCCAATAGTAATAATATACATATTTTCAATTTTTCTTATTGAAACATGCATTTAAAATGATTTGTGCAATTAATTATCACATAGTACTCAAAGTGTTTAGTAGTTTACATTTTCACTCATTTATTCACATGTACTTCGTAAAAACTATGATAGCGACAAAGGAAATTGATGAAGTACGTTCGGAGTGGGCAAAATACATACAAGACCACATATCTGATGAGTAAGAAATTTAGGTATTCAAAACTCTTTTGGTTAGGTGTTGTAATCTATAAGTGTTTTGGTTATTCATAACTCTTTTGGTGTAGTGAGCATTTGATGTATAGTTGTTTTGCTACAAGTATTGTATATAGTTTTGAAGGGTGATCATTTTAAATGGGATGATATGAGCTTGTACTTCATATTGCTACAAGTGTTGTATATATATTTTCTACAATTCTTTTTGATGATGCTGTATGATGTATATTAATCTAGTAAGATATTCATATTTTAAATGATTCATTATTCTCTAGTGTGTTGAGAAACGACAATGGTTAAAAACGACAATGGTTTATTATTCTTTTCAATATAAATGACAATAGTTAAAAATCATTGTCTATGACCCAAAAAAATATTGGTAAATTGATGCGTTGAGAAAGATAGGGCGCTTAAAGACAATGGTTATAATCCGTTATCTTTTCACTTGAACACAATGGTGAAAACCCGTTGTTGTTTTAAGGAAAAGACAACAGTTTTTAACTATTATTTTTAAGTGCCCTATCTTTCTCAATGCGTTGATTTACTAGTATTTTTTGGGTCATAGACAATAGTTTTTAACTGTTGTCTTTTTGTATTTTTGTTGTAGTAGAACAAGATCTCCAGGAGATCATAGTAAGTGTTTACAAATTTTTGTGTTTCATGCATTTATAATCTACAATGGTATCAGAGCATGTGTAGCCCTATTAATAACATGAGTTTTGAGATATCATGTGATCTGTGAATTATACATGCCTCTATGCACCTGGCTTAACGCATCGATTTACTAGTATTTTTTTGGGTCATAGACAATGGTTTTTAACCATTGTCTTTTAGTATTTTTGTTATAGTGGAACAAGATTTGCAGGAGATCACAGTAAGTGTTTACAAATTTTTGTGTTTCATGCATTTATAATCTAAATTGGTATTAGAGCATGTGTAGCCTTGTTAATTGCATGAGTTTTGAGATATCATGTGATCTGTGAATTATACATGCCTCTATGCACCTATTTGAGGCTGGAGGAATCGCCAACGGTATTTGCTCCGTCGCGTTCCGTCATTGCCGGGTGAGATTACGAATATGTATCTACCGCTGTCCCCAGGAAAAATTGTAACCTTGTCGCGATCAGCGGCCATCTCCAAGCACTGGGAAATACTAGTCGCCATGGAGGAAAAGAACTGCGACTCCCTCGTGAACACTTTTCGGCCATGCTTCAAGCACAGTCACCGAGAAATCGCGATTGCGTGTCGCTAATTGTGGAAAGAATAACCACTTTGCTCTGGAATGTACTGAGCCAAAAAAGGTAAATTTATGTTTATCTTCTATTCATGAGCATTATGTTGCTAATACATTGTTGTTAGCTGATTCTTATCCTTTGCGGATAATAAATTTAGGAGCAACAAATCATGTAGCTCATGAGCGAGCTACATTCGTGGAGTACCGTCAGGTACCAGCGGGAAACAAATGGTTATATGTGGGAAATAATGCAAGGATTGAAGTCAAAGGAGTTGATACTTGCAAACTCATCCTACGTGTTGCATGTATCTTGTTTCTGCATAATGTCCTTTCTGCTCCTTAGATTTGACGGAATTTGATTTTTGTTAATTATCTTCTTGATTTGAGTTATTGTATAAACTTTTACAATCGTTGTGTGGAACTTTGATTTAACTTTGTGTTAATTGGGCATGGTTATTGTTGGTGCAGTTTGTACTAATAGTCTAACCTTAGGTTTTGATGTATGACAATAATAGGTTAAAGTTAGAATATTATTATTTAACAAGTTGAGTTAAGTATGCAGGGTTAACTAACTTGACGGATCTAGAGGGCCAGACACCAGGCAGAAGTCCAGATGTGCGATTTTGGCAGGAAGTCCAGTTGGGTCAGAGAGGACCAGTCAGTTGACGGGAAGTCTAGTTGGGTAAGGGAAGGACCAGACGATTGGCTAAAGTCCGAATGTGCGATTCCGGCAGGAAGACCTAGTGGGTCGGAGATCAGACGTAGAGGAGGTTACTCGGCAAATGGTAAGTGAGGTAAGAAACTAGAGGAGCGAATCTAGTGAGGACGGGTCCCCGGTAGGGACCTAGGCGCTGGTCCAACTTAGGTCCAAAGTGAAACCCTAAGTTGAGACCATGATTAAATCCTGGTCATGGTAAGACAAGATTTAATTCATACTTACATTATCTAAACTCTTTTGCTGCATGTATTTGTACTAATGTATTTTGCAGGAGTTGAACAAAAAGTAAGCTTCGGATGAACAGTGCTTGACGTGCTGGAGGCACCTCAAATGGATGGGGGAGCCTCAACATTGAAGGCGGGGGAGGCACCTCGGATGGATGGGGGTGCCTCAGCACTGGAGGCACCTCAGAGAGTTGGGGACGCCTCAGCACTGGAGGCGCTGGAGGCGCCTCGGAAGGCTGGGGGCGCCTGAGTTCTTGGATAAGCACTGTTGACCCGCGAGCTGATGGAGGCGCCCTGGAGAGCTTGGAGGCGCCTCAGAGGAGATAAACAACGACGATCTCGAATCTGATAAGCCTCAATGGAGGCGCCCCAGAGTGTTGGAGATGCCCCCAATGGGCTATAAGAGAGCATCTCGACCAGCAGCTAAGAACAACTCTTTCAAGTGCTATTTCGACGTCATACTGCTGCTCCGGAGCTCCAAATTTACTGTACTGCGACCCTGCTGCACCGAACTAACACCAAGTCATCATCGACAACAGTATTTTAATTGGTTAACAATTTTCAGTATTAGTTATTTATAGTTACCCTTGCATAAGAGAGGTGTAGGTTTGTTACGCTCTCTAATTTTTGTACTCGATTGCTCTTCCAGAGGTTCTCCGAAAGAGAATTAGTGGATTGCCCGTTGAAAATGTCCCAAGGGGGTGTGGGCCTTAGAGTAGTAGTTCGCTGGGGCTGCGAACCAAGTAAACCGATCATGTGTTTTCTCTTCTCTATCTGTCTTTATTCGTTTTAATTTTTCCGCTGCGTACTCTTAATTTTCGAACGATGAGATTTCAAAAGAAAAGAAAAGAAAGTTTTAAAAACACGTGATTCACCCCCCCTCTCACGTGCACTCGATCCTACAAAGACGACGATAGAGAGGAGGTGATGGCCGGCGGCGAAGGCGGTGAGAGGGGAGGGATCCCATGGCGACATCCGAAAAGGGCCTCCTTCTCTTTCGGCGAAGCAAAACCCTAAAGGTGAGAAAAGGGAAAATGTGAAAAAAAAAAAACCAAAATACCCTTTCCACATGGCTTCCCATCTCCCCCACATCACAAGCCTCCTCCCTAAGTCTAGTTGAAGGTGGCGTGAGTTCGACTGACTGATTGTTGTGTTATGGCAGGATGAGTTTTCGAGCCTATCGTAAAGTTGTCTTGCTAGCACGGGGTTAGGAGTCTCCAATCCTATCGTAAGGCTGAGTTGCTTCCGACTGAGGGATTGGGAAAGAAAACTCTAAGTCTGTCGCAAAGTGAATCAATAGCGCGAGGCTAGGGCTCCGAGCTTGTCGTAAGACTGAGTAACTTCTGACTAAGGTGTCAGGGAAGGAGTCATCGTGCATGTTGTAAGGAAATATGAGTATGTGATAAGGTAATCTGAGCCTGTCGTAAGGCAATCCAAGTCTATCGTAAGGCATATCCGAGCTTGTCGTAAGGCAGCGTAGGAAAATAAAAGATACGGTATAACATTGTGCTCAAACTCCGACTCCCGAATATCCGCGGAGTCAGGTAGAGGTTTACTAACATCGAGCTCCGGGGGAGGCTTATCAGAATCAGAATGATATGATATAACCCCGACTATGTATGAGTTGAAGGAGTTTGGACTCGAAAATGGATAATTGCTGATGGAGATCCGTGGTCCGAAGCCAGGATTATCGTGCTCGCGCAACGACTATGTCCTAGTTGGGCGAGGCTTATCTACATCTTACTCAGGGGAGACTTACAGGCATATATGAGCTCAATCTCGACTATATTCGAGTAGGGAAGAGAGTGGGCTATGAAAAGGATAATTATTAATGGAGGTAGCGTTGGTCCGAAACCAAGATCATTGTGCTCACGCAACGACTATGTCCGAGTCGGGCAAGGTTTACCTGCATTTTGCTATCGGGAGATTACAGGCATATATGAACTTAATCCTGACTATGTCCGAGTCGGGAAGAGAGTGGACCCTGAAAAGGATAATTGCTAATGGAGGTATCGTTGGTAAGAGACCAAGATCATCGTGCTCGCGCAACGACTATGTCCGAGTCGATGAGGCTTATTTGCATTGAGCTCCGGGGAAGACTTATCAGAATGATATGATCTCGATCCCGACTATGTCTGAGTCGGGGGAGTTTGGATCCGAAAATGGGCAATTGCTGATGGAGATCCGTGGTCCGAGACCAGGATCATCGTGCTCGCGCAACGACTATGTCCGAGTCGCGCAAGGCTTACCGGCTGCTGGGAATAGAATCAATGTCCAACTTTGAAAATACATGGAAAAAATCATGGGTTTAAAAGATGATAAATATCTCCATTGGAATGAGATCTTTTGGGTAAAGCCCAAAAATAAATCTATGAGGATTTAGGCCTAAAGTTGACAATGTCATACTATTGTGAAGATATTTGATTTCTTTTGGTCCTAACAAGTGGTATCAGAGTCATGGTCTAGACCGGATGCAATGTGTGATGACCTTAAACGAAGTTGAGGGAAGGCCCGGAGCAGGTCAAGAGTGACCAGATGCTTGAGGGGAGGTCTAGAGCAAGTCAAGAGTGACTGGATGCTTGCGGGGATGCTCAGAGCAGATCAAGAGTGACCGGATGTTTGAGGGGAGGCCCAGAGCAAATCAAGAGTGATCGAATGCTTGAGGGGAGGCCCGGAGCAAGTCAAGAGTGACCGGATGCTTGCGGGGAGACCCGAACCATGAGAGTAATGATGGTCTAAGAGTGACTAGATGCTTGAGGGGAGCTTCGAATCATGAGAGTAATAATGATCCTTCGTTTGAGGGGAGGATTGTTAGGAATACAATCAAAATCCCATATTGAAAATATATGAAAAAGATCATAAGTTTAAAAGATGAAAGATATCTCCATTGAAATGCTAATACCGACATCTTGCTCAGGAGAGACTTATAGACATATATGAGCTCAATCCCGACTATGTCCGAGTCGGGATGAGAGTGAGCTCTAAAAAGGACAATTGCTGATGGAGGAATCGCTGATCCGAGACTAGGATCATCGTGCTCACGCAACGACTATGTCCGAGTCGGGCGAGACTTATCGGCATCTTGTTCAGGAGAGGCTTACATGCATATATGAGCTCAATTCTAACTATGTCTGAGTTAAGAAGAGAGTGAGCTCTGAAAAGGACAATTGTTGATAGAGGTATCGCTGGTCCGAGACCAAGATCATTACACTCGTGCAACGACTATGTCTAAGTCGGGTGAGACATATAGGCATCGAGCTCCGGGGGAGACTTATTGACATATATGAGCTCAATCTCGACTATATCCAAGTCAGGAAGAGAGTGAGCTCTGAAAAGGACAATTGCTGATTGAGGTATCGCTGGTCCGAGACCAGGATCATCACGCTCGTGTAGTGACTATTTTCGAGTTGGGAGAGGCTTATCGACATTGAGCTCCGGAGGAGACTTATCGGAATGATATGATCTCGACCCCGACTATGTTTGAGTTGAGAGAGTTTGGACTCGAAAATGGGCAATTACTAATGGAGATCCGTGGTCCGAGACTAGGATCATCGTGCTCGCGCAGCAACTATATCTGAATTGGACGAGGCTTACCGACATCTTGCTCAAGGGAGGCTTACAAGCATATACGAGCTTAATCTCGACTATGTCCGAGTCGGGAAGAGAGTGAGCCTTGAAAAAGATAATTGCTGATGGAGGTATCATTGGTCTGAAACTAGGATATATAAAGGCTCAATCCCGACTATGTCTGAGTCGGGAGAGGTGAAGCACCGTCAAGTAAAGCTATGAAGAAGAGATACAATTCATATTTGAAAGATCTATATGCACTCGAACCTGACGCGAAATTTTGAGGTGACCCCATCACTTTCATGGAGATAATAACTCTATCCCTCAACTCCCAAATACCCCCGGAGTCGGGAAATTTTTTTTAATAAAACTCGATCCCTCTAAGGAAGATAATAACCAAATCCTGCTGAGAGAATGAATAACTCGATTCATTGACTCCCGAATGCCCGCATAGTTGGAGAGAGAAAATAATAAGACTCGATCCCGTTGAGGGAAAGAATAACCAGATCCTGCTGAGAGAATGAATAATTCGATCCCTTGACTACTGAATGCTTGCGGAGTCGGGGAGAGAATATAATAAGACTCGATCCCCCTGAGAGAGAATAACCAGATCCTGCTGAGAGAATGAATAACTTGATCCCTCGACTCCCGAATACCCGCGGAGTTGGGAATGAAATATACTCCTGTGCCGACTAAGGATCTGGAGAATTAGGATCTCTCCGGACCGAAGACTCGTGGGCTTCTAGCGTAAGGTTTGAACGAACATGATGCCTAAGAAATTCCGCTTTCCTGCTCCTACACTTTGGTGGTGATGAGTCTGTTGACATCCTCCAGGATCATGGAGATGGTGGGGAGTTTTTCGGTGTCGTCCATCTCAACGTCTTAGTTCAGGTATACGTTCCCATAGACGACTCCAATTTGTTCCTGCGCCAAGACCTTTGACAGGTGAGCTGGCTCTGATGTTGACGGAGTCTCAAACTCTCCGAAGAAGGGGGTGAGCTGTCTTCACCGCCGAAAGAAGCAGGAGGAAGGTGGGGTGGCTGGAGATGCATGCGGAGCTGTAGAAATGAGCCGTTGAACACTATCGGGAGGCATGAATCGTCTAGAGAGGGAGTGGAATCTCATGTGAGAGGCGACAACTCTACATGAGGGAGAGGGGAAGATTGCCAGAGTGGGCTTGAGCTTGAGTTTGGATTTAAAAGGGCAATTAATTGGGCTTGAGTTTGAGTTTGAATCAGATTAGGTCAGATTTGATAAATGGACCAGATTTGTTCTAATGAGCCAAATTTAATCAAATGTGTCAAATTTGTTCTAATCGGTCAGATTTGATCAAATGGGTCATATTTGTTCTAATGGGCCAGATTTGATCAAATTGGACCCGATTTTATCAAACGGGTCTAACTTTGATCAATAAGTCTAAAATTGATTAAATGGGTTTCGGGCTTCACAAATCGAGAAAATTTATTTTTCTTGATTGTTTATGTGTTCTTTGTATGTTAATTCTATGCTTATTTATTAAATTGAAATGAACCAATTTTGTTACTGGTTAGTTGGTTTTGTACTGACTTCGTTAATTTCAATTTCAGATGACACATATGATATGCACTATGACTCATCGAAATGTGTTACAAAATACGCTAAGGGAGGATATCCAAGAAATAGTATATGATTGTGCTTATGGGGTCAAAGGACACATCGGGAGGTTTGATAGACTATATTGGAGGTTTGAGCAGCAGGATTTTCTCATTCTGGACAACTATCGGATTTGGGCTTTGGTTCGGTCATTGTCGATAATTCTCAGTGAAGTTACACACCATGTGTGGGGGCGTTATGAAGGGCGCATCACCTATACAGAGTTGTGTATAGAGCTACTTCACCGCATAGATCAGGAGGAGCCAAAAGAGGATCCGAGTGAGGATTCGACAGAGAATCCTGAAATCAATCTGTCTGAGCTTGCCCTAGCAGAGCCTAGAAAGATAGGATTTGTGTTAGCTACTATACTAGTGTTTGTCCTAGTGGGAGTAGTGATAGCCTATCTAATTTATTAGAGTTAGGTAGTTTATTACACTGTCATTAAGTATGAACAGTTTTTAACTTCAAACTTTATCAATGTATGCCTTAGTTAGATACTATGTGTTGACAACATGTTACTTTAATGATTAGTTCATTTTATTTAATTTTAATGATTAGTTCATTTTTATTTCATTTAATGATTAGTTCATGTAATGATTTGTTCATATCATGATTTGTTCATCATTTATTGATTAGTATAATTAATGTGATGTGTGTAATATAATTAATTAATGCTAGTTAGATTGGTTCAGACAAATGATGTGTACATGAAACAAAGTTATCACTTAATTTTGTCAATTAAATCAGATTAACATTGAATTAATTGATAATTACATACATATGAATTACATTGAATTATTGAATAATGTGTTTATTTATATTAGATCATGACTACTAAGAACATAATAGTTGAACTCAATAAGAGAGAAAAATTATATGGGGATAACTACAAAATATGACACTTAAGATACAATATGTTCTTGAGAACAAGAAGCTCTAGAGACTGTAAATCAGATCATGGAAGAACCTGCTGATGGTTCTATAGCCCAGCATAAACGTGATCTTGATGCCCATAAGGTATGAAGAAAAAAGACTTTACTACTAAGGGAAAATTGATTAGTTCAATGATAAATGATCTGTATTTGAGTACGAGTCATTATCATCAACTCATGTCATTTAGGTTGCCCTAAGAGATAAATACAGTGAAGTTAGCTTAAGCAAGCTTTGTCAACTAACAATGGAAGTTGAGTATGTGACTTGTGCAATGGTTGTGCAAGAAGTTGTCTGGTTGAGAAAGTTTCTAAAGCATTTGAAAATTATTGAGGACAGTGGGAGTCCTGTTATAGTGTATTGTGATAATCAAGCTACTATAGCTTTTTCTAAGGATCCCAAATATCACAGTAAAGGCAAGCATATAGAGATTAAGAATAATTTTATAAGGGATATTGTTGACAAGAAAAAGATAATTCTTGAGTATATCTCTACACGTGCTATGCTTACAGATCCTTTTACTAAGTCATTGACTAATCAGATATATGAAGTCATTTCAAGGACATGTGAAGTCTTTGAGACTTTGAAGAATGTAACATATTGTAAAGACAATCAGATATATGAAATGTCATAATCTATTAAGTGTATTTGTCATTGTTACATTTTGGATAATGTCTCGATTAGCATGTTTGCATGAAATAAGATCATTACTTATGGGACAACTAATGAAGCTGTGCATGAAAACATCCCTGTAAGTTGGGTCGCCTTGATTGTTGTATCAAGTTGAGATCATTTGTGAATTGATAATGATCAGAGTAAATGTACCCACGATTTACTAAATCTGCTAGAAGCTAGATTAGAATTTATGAGTTGAATTCAGGATTAGACATTGGGAATGCCTTGATCTAAATCTGTACAATTTTAAAATTAAGAAAAATATGCACTCGTTATTAATAAAAAGAAAAACATCATAGCATGTGATTCATACAATATGTGTTATATCAACAATAAGGGTAATAGAAGAATGAATCCCTAAATCTCTACTATGTGAGACCCTTGAGATTATAAGTTAATCTCAATTTTACCCTAAATTACTATTTAACTGTTTACTTGAAGTTCTAATCAGTGACTGTTACTTTAGCATGTATCCTATTGATTATGGATGATTCGATCTATGAAGCATAACTAAAAAAATGACTAATTAGAATGAATAGATTCTAACTAAAAAAGAAGATTAAAATAGATTTATAACTTTGACATTTATTCACTGGTCGATCAATTATATTTTTTGTTGAGTGCTTAAAATGTGATTGTGAATGTTTGTATTGATTGAAGATATTGAATATGCTCTCGACATAATAGTCATTATGAGGGATTAGAGATGTTCGTATTGATATAAATGATTTAATCTGATGTAAATGCAAGATATTGATATGTCCAATTTGTTTTGATGAGCGACTATGTAAATTGTGTGACAACTTTCTTAAGTTTGAAAGTTTAATAAACTTGTTGTCGCACGAACTATTTTTTCTTAAGTATAATTTGGATGTTCTTATATGATCTTTGTGATTTGGTTCTTATATGAACTTTGTAACTTGATTTTTATTTGGTCTTTGTGACTTGACTTAGACGAGTGAAAGATGTTGGTAGTGGGATAGTTGGGAAGTGGCATGTCCACGATGCCCACACTGACAACATGGCGCATGCCTCTTATTGCCCCCATTTGCTTATTTTTGTCCACTTATGGTGATTGGGAAAACTTCTCATAAAGAAGATATAAATGAACGTCCAAGGCAGAGAATTGGGTGAGTGATAACTTTTCTTCATCCAGAGAAGAACATCCACAAGGAGAGGGATTTGACTTGTGGAATCTGTGAAGGATTGTTCATTGTAATCATCCTTTCGACAACAAGTACAAGGTACAAGCTTGATGAGATAATTTTCTGTAAGTATTTACAGTTCATGCATTTTAATCAAGAATGACAAGAAAATGGGCGATCGTGTGAGAGAGGGAGAGATCGCATGATGGAGGAGCGGTGGGAGTTGTGACCGGTGTTCAGATTTGGGGTCAATCTCGAAGGAGGGCACATGAGCCAGAGGTGAAGACGACGATGAAAAGGAAATGATGGTCGGCGGCGGAGGCGGTGAGAGGAGAGGGGTCCCTGAAAAGGACCTCCCCCTCTTTCGACGAAGCAAAGGCGCCCTAAAAGAGAAAAAAGAGAAAATGTGAGAATTTTTTTTTTTCCAAAATACCCTTTCCATCCCATCTTCCCCACATCAGTATACATGCCAAGTTTTTTAGTTTTGAAAATCGCTAATTGACTATTATTTATTTAACATACATGTGTTTTGATCACCGATATTATTAATAAATAATTTTATCGATAACAATTAGTTTTGAAAGTTCTTTCATTAATAAAAGTACTAGCTAGTGACTTAAGTAAGATGATAACTATTAGATATATATCAAGCATCGATCATCTAAACTAAACTATCGTATATGGCTAAATTTATACATGCTCTTATATACTCCAACGAGAGTCAACTAAATTGAACCAAAAATCACTCAAGCTTCTTCTTTACTCTTGCTAATAAGACTTCAACTTCGTTCTGTTATAATAAGAACATGATTATCCTTTTGCGAAAATTATCACATATAAAACTCTAGATGTTTAATTATTAGGAATTAATCAACAAATATGTAAAAACGTATCTGAACTCATAACGCTTAATACCCTTTTGAAGTCATGCAGCCAGCCTTCCAAATCAATATGATTTCTTTGAGAAACCCTTTAATATTTTCTCGGCGCTCTCTCTAACTATGGAATTTAGAAGAGAATAGAAAAAAAACAAACCAGTGATCCTTTACTATTTTTTTTATCATCATAAAAATAAAAATCATCCATGAGGTATCTACATGTTAAAAGATCATACCCTATGGGCCATAAGCGTAGCGTAATGTGTACTCGGGTGATAGATTTATTGGATTGGGCATGAGTCGATTTTCAGAGATTTCATTACCCTGGAGTATGCCATTTCACTTAAGAGACCACTACGTACCGTAATTTACCTACTTATATCTTGTTGTGGGGCCGACGATACCGAGTCACTTGGAGTGAACGATATTATGGATTAAAAGATCATACCCTACCAAAATCTTAATTGATCATTTTAATTGGACTTAATTGAATATGATAGCCTGTAATACATAGTTAAATGGCATATAAAATAAACGAATGAATTAAGCATCTAACATGTTTATCTTATGGGAAGAACTTCCACTTTATTAAAAAAATAATAATAATAAATTTCATCATATTTATCAAAAGATATGCTCTCAATTATCTTCTGCAAGGTGTTGAGGGCATCTAGTTCTCCTTTGAATATTTGTATACAAAAATATATCAATGTCATGGAATCTAATGGTGGCATGGATGAGCCAAAAGTTTAAAATTAATTGTACCTAGCTATCATCAAAAACAAAAAAGTAATTAATAGTTATTAATAATTATTTAATTTAATAATAAGTGAGTTATATCCAAGATTTTCGGTGAAAATAAAGAAATTTAACATTCTTCAATTCCAAATATAAATATTTCATATTTACTAGGAGAAATATTATGATCAAAGATAAAAAAAAAGAAGAAGTGATTCTAACCTTATTTAAATTTTTTATCATGGTCTTTTTAAAAAGGTATTGTGTTCTTAATTATCTTGATATCAATTTAGACCACACAAATATAATTATTTTTTTAAAAAAAGTATCTCTCTCTTTTTCTTTTTTTTGGTAGATTAACGATAAAAAAGAAAAAGAAAAGAAAGTTACATCCTTAGAAAACCCTAGAAGCATCTGCCAAGGTCAAGATGCCTTGCGGGGGAGAATTAAAAACCTTCATCCGGTCTGTATTCGATGCTTCAATTTTGGCCATAAAGTCATCACAGAAATTCCCTTCCCTTAAAGTACGCTCTAACCTAATTGTCCAATCCTTGTTCAGTATGTATCAAATATCATACACTACAATAGCTGCAAACTTATGCATGTGAGGCATCTCCTCTTTAATCAAAGATATAGCATTTCTTAAATCTGAGTAGCAAATGATGTGTCTAAATCCCAGGGACCAAGATAACGAGAGACCATGTAAAATAGCTACTAGCTCTGCACGAAGGATATCAGAAAAATCGATGGAACCAACAAACCCTTTAATCCAAGCACCATGAGAGTTGCGAATAACACCTCCAAAACCTGCTATACCCGAGTTCAACATCCATCATAGTACAGACCAAGAACAATCCATAAATTTTTTGACGTCGAGCAGTCACGAACACGATGCGAATTTTTTTCAACATCCATCATACATCTTTGACAGGATGCTGAGTTGCAAATTCTCCTCTGATGCAGAAGTTTGAACGTTGGGACAACATCATGGCAAGCTATAGCCAGAAAAAAAAATCACTTTCTCAGGAGCTTTTAGCTTCCCTATCCAACTCCACATCCCTTGATTAAAGGATGTATCATTAGAATATTTTAAAAGCCAAGAATAACCTGATTTAGTTGAATAAGAACCATTAATGTCTTTCTCCCATGATAAAACATCTGAAAATTGACCATTAACATGAACTCGCATGTTATGAATAACCTCTCTTATTTCTTGAGTCATAGGAGTTATCACCTTATCCATAACCCTGATCAGATTAACATCCTGAATATCAACATAGGACACCAAATTACACAATGGCCTTCCAAGCGGTGTCCAAGGATGGTACCAGAAAAGAGAGTCACCTACTCTAATGCGCATGTTATAGCCCTTTCTAAGAATAAGTTTGGCTTTTAAAATTGAGTTCCACACATGAGAGTCTCTAACTTGATCACCATAAAAGAAAACATCATTATCGACGTATTTATGGGATATAAAATTTCAACCCATAGTTTCTTTGTCTTATGCTGCATATCTCATATTAACTTAGGGCATCTCTAATTTAAAATTTTTAAAGAGGTTTATAAAATTAAAAAGCGGAAAAAAAAACCTTGAAGCATTGTGGGCATAAGGCTTGAGGTTCTTAGTTTAAGAGAACCTACTTTTCTCTCTCAAAATTAACAATGTGGGTGAGACTAAAAATTAATTAACAATGAGATTTAACGTTTGAGGTTTGGGGTTTGTAAGGAGGTTTTTTGAATTTGGAGAGAGTAGTAGGTGTAAGTACTCGGAGTTAGTTTAGATGCTGATTCACCAAATTAAATTAGGTTATGTGTATTTGATGTCTTGTGTCTCAGTGTACAGGGACTTAGGAATATAAGAAGTCAAGCGGAAGATGCAGTAAACGAGAAGGATGACACGGAAAGGGAGTCGACGGGCTTGGTACATCCGAGGGACGAGAAACTGTGGAAAAGTACACCGGTGGAACGAGAAGGATGCGGTCCAAGGGACGAGAAGCTGGGCGGAAGTCTGCTCGAGGAGAAGGTCGGAGTTGGGTTCAGGTGAGCTCAACTCTGAACGATTGAAGCATCACCCAAGTGAGCGGAACGAAGAATGATCAATGTTGAAATTGACAATTCAAGGACTCGAGGCATCTCAGATACTTTGGAGGCACCTCAGACGTCTTGATGACTCGAGGTGCCTCAGACGCATTGGAGGCGCCTCAGACGCCAGCCATTGGAGGCACCTTAGATGCCCAGGAGCCGTTGCGGAGCAGATAAATAGCGGATTCTACGCTAGCCGACCCCAATCCGCCAGAACAGCAAAATTACCGTTGTGACAAAGATGATCTTTGCCTTGTTGGAGGCGCCCCCAATGGCTAACATTTTTAGGCTCGTTTTTCATTGGAGGAAAAATTCTCTGCAATGCGCCGTAGCTGAGATTCGAACCTTAGATCCCTTGGTTATCCATTGGAGGACCTTATTGGAGGCGCCCCCATTGGAGGGCCCTCATTATTAATATCCAATGATAACTAATTAAGGAATTTAAGGTTCGAATCTCAGTTGCGGCATATTGCAAGGAATTTTTCCTCCAATAAAAAGCGAACCTAAGAAGACTGGTCATTTGGATGGACTTCCATTAGCGCTTCCTGATTTACCCTAATGGCTGGTAGGAAACTTCTGTAAGATCGGACTGGTCACCCCAGGTCTAATATTATTCGACCTGATTAATTATTATTTTTTTAAAAAAAAGATAGAAAGAGAGAGAGTCCTCTTGTCTAAGCCCTCTTGTAGGTGAGAAATTTGAAAGTCTTTTTTCCATTTCATAAAATGGAAAAAAAAAGAGAGGAAGAAACACAATGCATGATTAATTTGACCGTTATGGGAGGGAAGCCAAAATCTTTTAAACACGATTCCAAATAGCCCCAATCCACATGATTATAAGCCTTTTCAAGTTCTATTTTAAAAGCAACATCATCTTTTTTCAGTGTAATTATGTTCGAGTCCAAGTTAACCAAGTTAATTAAGCTTGAATAGACATGAGTTTAAGTTTCAATATTTAGATAATATGTGAAAAAGAATTTAAGTAGGTCAAGATTGACCGGAGACTTATCTGGAAAGTCTTAACTGAAGGTTAGACAACATGAAGTTCTAACTGGAGGTTAGATAAATGGAAAGTCATAACTGAAGGTTAGGCAAATGAAAATTCTAACCGGAGGTTAGGCAGTGGAAAGTCCTAGTTGGAAACTAGACAATGCAAGTCCTAGTGGGATTAGACAAATGAAAGTCCTAATTAGGAACTAGGCAATGAAAGTCCTAGTAAGACTAGACAAATAGAAGACCTAGTTAGAAACTATGTAATGGAAGCCCTAACGAGGTTAGACATTGGAAGACCTAATTGGGAATTAGGTTAAGTCTAAGATAAATAAGCTGGGAGTTGAACACTTGCATGAGATGGTAAGTCTAAGGTGAGTCAGCTGAGAGCTAAACACTTAGCACGAGACGAAAAGTTCAAGTGGGTCAAAGGTTAACCGGACACTTGTTGAAGAAGTCCTAGCAATACTAGGCAAGGGAAAGTCCAAGTGGGTCAAGGGTTGACCGGACACTTGGTGAAGAAGTCTCAATAGGTCAAGATTGACCGAATGCTAGACAACGGGAAGTTCCAATAAGTCACAGATGATTAGATGTTGGGCAGAAGAAGTCCTGATAGGTTGAGGTCAATCAGATACCATATAAGACCCAAATTTAAGCCTAAAAAGGTTGAATCTAGGGTTACCAGTCGATTGACACTTTCTGCCAGTCGACTGGTAAACCTATTCCGGGTTTTGGGCTTAAACCAATCGATTGGCTTGACGTCGCCTGCCAATCGATTGGGAGAAGAAAAAATCGCAAGTGTATAGTGGGTGCTAGAATCGATTAGGCAATCAATTATGGGCATTACTAATCGATTAGGGCATATCCTAATCGATTGGGAGGTTGATTTTTGTGAGTGCACAATAAGGCTAGGAATCAATTGGACAATCGATTAAAGCCTTGTCAATCGATTGAGAGTTATTTGTCGCGAGAACAAAAGAGTGTGTAATCGATTGAGACAATCAATTCAGCTTGTTTCTTAGGTAAACAGAAGATCTCTGAATTGATTGGGCAATCAATTAGAGGCTAACCATTCCCAATCGATTGGGCAAGCGAAAAAAAAGTCATTATGAAGGTTTGAACAGTCAGATCATACGTGGCAATCAATTGGGAGTAAGACTAATCAATTGGCTGAAAGAAATCAACCCAATGAACAGTGATGTAAAAGGGTTTCATTCAGATTTGCAGACGCCAGTTCTTGGAGACTTAGAGGCAAAGTGCTATTGCATTTCCAAGTCAACAAGAGACATTTTCAAGTAACAAGAGATCAAACAAGTAAGATTATTCATTATAAAATGGTGTTCGATTGTATTTGCTTGTGTTTTGTGTATTTTTTGTTGTATTCTCACGATTGAGCTTGTACGAGGGTTCTCCGCATTTAGGAAGGAGGTTTTTATAATATATCTGTGAGAGTGAGGAGTGGACCTTTGGATTAGTCTTCTCAAGGATGTAGAGATCAAGTAAAATCGAAGGTATTAACATTACTTCAAATTTTCTACTATAATCAAGTTCAAAGAAACGATCGGAGCTAATCACCCCTCCCCCTAACTCTTTACGTGTCCTAACACTTTTTTCTTCTTAGATTTATACATATTATGAACAATTTCTTGGAGAATAATTACATTATCTGAGCTACCTCTTCTAGGAAGAAAACTACTTTGAAAAGGGCCAATAATATCATTAAGAAGGGGCCTCAATCTCAAAATCATTACCTTAGTAATAATTTTATGAATTACATTACCCAAGCTAATGAGGCAGAATTCTTTAAAATTACCTCGGTTATCAACTTTAGGAATAAGTGTAATAAGAGTTTTTGCAATTGTTGGGTCAAAGGTACTTATAGCAAAGGCATCCTTAACAACCTTCCAAATATCATCTCCCATAATATGCCAGTATTGTTTGAAGAAGATACACTAAAATTCATCCGGCCTCGGTGCTTTATAAGGTTTCATAGAGTTTAACGCCTTGGATACTTCCTCTTTACTAACAGGATCTATAAGCACAATTCTACTAAGCTCATCAAGTGAAGACATATTAGGGACCACAAACTGTTGATAATTACCTTGATGGGAAGAGCAAAACAAAGATTTAAAAAAATTGAGGGCTTCCTCTTGAAGAATAGTTTCATCTGTTCAAGGTGAACCAGAGCAACTAAATCTACCCTTTCTAGCTTCTTTTGGATCCCCTTTAATTTGGCCTCAATATCTATTCTTTTTAAAAATATTTCCGAAGACCTCATGATTAAACTTAATAGATTCTTCTTTAACTTTCTCTAAGGCAACTACAGGTCTTCCACTCCTATCAGATCAGGCTTCTTCCACTACACTTTGATAATCACTATGCACAATCCATGAACCTTCAAACCTGAAGGGCTTAGGGCCTCGAGTTTGAGACAAGCCGGTTAGTTCTTTGAAAATCTTAAGTCGCGTGAATTTTAGATATTCGAAATAAGAATTCGATTTGAAAAAATAAAAACATGAGCATGGATCTAGTTTCATCAATTAAACATGACATAATAACATAATGAATACATAAACCGAAAACGATAAAGAACCTGATGTAGAGCCATAGTCTTTGTCTTTAGCATCGTCCAAAGAGATCCCCTGAGGAAGAAGAAGAAGAAAAGAAGAAGAAGAAGAAGAAGAAGAAGCGGAAGCAAAGGGGAAGATCTTCTAAGGGGCTTAGGGTTACGGCGCCGAATTTTCTTGGTCTAATGGGGAACCAAGAGATGTCTCAAGAAGATGCCCTAAACCTTTGGGGACCTCCCCTTATATAGACAATCAATCCGTTATCAGCTCATAGATGCTAACGGATCAGGCTAAAGAGTTCTACACATATAGGATCAACATCCAATAACCCGAAACCCAATAACTTAAGTTAGATCACTTAACGGATTTCGATATCGCAAGTCTTTAAATCGCATGTAAGCCCACCTTAAGGGATAATTAAATCCAACAATCTCCCACTTGGGCTATAT
>JBBUKS010000042.1:417420-445278 GCA_038050645.1 Hedychium gardnerianum
AAACCTAAGAGTTAGGTTTTCCAAAACCCTCCTCTCTTCTCTCCCCTCTTCTCCCCTTCTCTTGCTGACATTGATTCAACACCGACACTGATTCATCGCTGCCACTGACTGTTCGAGGCCGACACCAATTCATCGCCGTAATTGATTGTTAAGCGCTGACATCGATTCATCACTGCCATCGATTGTTCGACGTCAACATCGATTCATTGGTGCCACTGATTATTTGGCGTCGATACTGATTTGTCATCACCACCTCGTTTGATGTCGCCGGGTTGCTTTGAGCCGCCGAGCATCAAGTTGAGCAAGTTCCCTCTCTCGGATCGGTTTATTTCCCCACTTCGGCTAGTACCAAAGGGGAGACATGGCTTGGACTTAGCGAAGTTATCTTGAAGATACTCGGCGTGAATACGAATAGAGGTGAGGTTGGATAATGTCGCTTGGTTGATTTCAAAAGAGGCTAGCCTTGCGAGGCTAGCAAACACTATCTATAAAGTTTGAAAATGAACTCACAGGTATAACTAGATTAAAAGGTTTAATTTATTTTTTTTTTATTTTAATTTGCGGTTATGTCCTCACGTGTTGTATTTTGCATGTGTGGATGTGTGTTGTAATAAATTAGGATTTATTATGTTTATTTCTTCTGCACATTATTTTTGAAACATGTTAATTGCACACATTCACGTTGGGTTCCCCAACAGTATTCAATATCGAAACGAGCAACAAACATGCTTGAAAGGATGATCAGTTAATCTCTTACTCGTGGTATTATCGCCTTGGCCATATAAGTAAGAAATGCATGTTCGAACTACAAAAGAAGATTGGTAGTTTGGAATTATTTAAATTAGATTCATTTGATACATGTGTCTCATGCTTAAAAGGCAAAATGACTAAGTTACCTTTTTATGAAAAAGGTGAACTAGTGGGAGAGTTGCTCGGCCTTATATATATTGATATATGTGGACCAATGTCAACTCAAGCATGAGGAGGTTATAGCTACTTCATTACCTTTATTGATGATTACTCACGATTTGGGTATGTGTATCTATTGAGATACAAATTTGAGGCTTTTGAAAAGTTCAAAGAATTCAAAAATGAAGTAGAGAAACAACTTGACAAAAGTATTAAAATACTTCGATCCGACCGAGGTGGTATACTTAAGACAAGAGTTTCAAGATTATCTAAGGGATGTCTTAATAGATTCCGCCTTATACGCCACAACACAATGGTATATCAGAAAGTCATAACTGGACCCTGGACATGGTAAGGTCTATGATGAATCATGCAAGTCTTCCCAAATTCTTTTGGGGTTACACACTAGAGATAATTATTTACTTGCTAAATAGAGTCTCGACCAAGGTAGTCTCTACTACTCCATTTGAGAAGTGGACTGGTAAGAAATATCATTTATCTTACTTGAAGATATGGGTTTGTCCTGCTTATGTGAAGAGGACAGCATCAGATAAGCTGAATGCTAAATTTGATTAGTGTCTATTTATTGGTTACCCTAAGATAACTAGAGGTTACCAATTCTATCATTCCTTAGAACAAAAGGTGTTTGTTTCAAGGCATGCTGTGTTCCTAGAAAAAGAGTTTCTTTTGCAAGAAAATAGTAGGAGTGAAGTTGAACTTGAGGAAGTTCAAGATACTTCAATAGACACAGAAGAGATGCCTAGTGAATAACCACAACCGATTACTCATGATGATGAGTCATAACCTATGGAGACACAACCTCTTCATAGATCTAGTAGGATACGTATGATTCCAGAGAAAGATATGAATTTCTCATAAGTGTATCAAATGACGTATTGCTCATTGAAGATGAGGAACCTGCTGATTATGATGAAGTTCTGAAAAGTTTGAGAAGTGATAAGTGGCTAGTAGTCATGAAGTCGAAAATGAATTCCATATATGAAAATCAAGTTTGGAACTTGGTAGATCCACCTGAGGGTATTATGCCTATTTTTAAGAAGAAAAATGACATGGATGGTAATATAATTCCCTACAAAGCAAGATTTATGGTGAAAGGCTATCGTCAAAAGTAAGGTGTTGACTATGACGAAACCTTCTCGCTAGTAGCAATGCTTAAATCCATTCGAATACTCCTAGTCATAGTAGTTCATTATGATTATAAGATATGACAGATGGATGTGAAAATAACTTTCCTTAATAGAAATATGTTTGAGGAGGTGTATATAATACAACCCGAGGGTTTCACATTTGTTGATAAAAATAAAGTATGCAAGTTTCATTGATCCATTTATAGATTGAAGCAAGCATCCAGGAGTTGGAATATCCATTTTGATGAGGCCATCAAAGAGTTTAATTTCTTACAAAATTTTGATGAACCTTGTATGTATAAGAAGGTTAGTGGGAGTGTGGTCATATTCCTAGTGCTATATGTTGACGACATATTGCTTATAGGAAATGATGTACCTGTTCTACGGTCAGTTAAGGGTTAGTTGTCTAAAACTTTATCTATGAAAGATATGGGATAAGCAACCTACATCCTCGAGATTAAGATCTATAGAGATAGATCGAAATAGTTGCTTGGTCTTTAACAGTCTACATATATAGACAAAGTACTAAAGCAGTTTAGCATGGATGAATCCAAGAAAGATTTTATACCCATACGACATAAAATTCACCTTTCAAAGTCTATGTGCCCACGCACAGAAGATGAGAGGATTTGCATGAGTAAGATACCCTATGCGTCAGCGATAGGATCTATTATGTATGATATGTTATATACAAGGCCCGATGTATCATACGTTTTGAGTGTCATAGCAGATATCAGTCAAATCCACGCATAGATCATTGGGTGGCTGTCAAGGCAATCCTTAAGTACTTAAGAAGAACTAAGGGTGTATTCTTGATATATGGAGATGGTGATATGGTTACTCGCGGGGTATACTAATGTCAACTTCCAAACATACAAGGATGACTCCAAGTCTCAGTCTGGATACATATTCACATTGAACGGAGGTGCAATAAATTGGAAGAGTTCCAAGCAAGACACCGTCATGGATTCTACTACTAAGGCAGAATACATTGCAGCTTCTAAAGCAGCAAAGGAAGCAGTTTGGATCAAAAAGTTCATCTCTGAACTAGGAGTGATTCCAACCATTGTTGAAGCGTTACCAGTTTACTGCAACAACACTGGAGTCATTGCTCAAGCAAAGGAACCCAGGTCTCACCAATGATCAAAACATATGTTTTTCCGCTATCATCTGATCAGAGAGATCATCAGTAGGAATGAAATACAAATCGAGAAGATTCCCACCGAAAGGAACCTAGCGGATCCTTTGACAAAAGTTATACGACAAAGTAAATTTGAGAGTCACATCCAGAACTATGGTATTGGATACCATGGCGATTGACATTAGGCCAAGTGGGAATATATTATATTTGAGAGGTATCCTAAGGCAATCTCCTTATGGTATGTATTATTTATTGGATAAATAAATGATTCACTATCTGAGTGTGCATTCTTTATGTGTATGATTGGATCTTAAACTCATTTACTGAATCTTCGCAATATAATTCATAGGATAAGAAAACTTGTGATTAGATCACAACTAGTAATCATCTCTACAAGTGCAATTATGAACGCATAGAAACATCTCTAGTCGATGAATTAATGAGTTCATATATCATCGATTATGTCAGACTAGCATATGTTATACTCCTTGGTTTATTCAAGCAGCTGCTCCTCATTGGCTGGAGACATTGGGATGTCGAGAGTTAAACGTGGATGCTAGTTAAAGGTAACTAGTTCATTAGAGTGACCTGCTATGAGACTTCATATGATCCTCTATATATATATGGATATGTCAATGAAGTTCTTATTGTAGCTTAAGTGCAAGTTTTCTTCGACTTGAGGTATTCAAGTCATCTTGGTCATGAAAACTTATACTTTGACGTCTTCAGTAAGCATCTCCTTGGAGGTGTGGACCCGAGATGATTGGGTATAAGTTTGAAGTGCTCGAAGGTGTTTGAAAAGAATGGTCTGTGGCCATTGTAGAACACGTCAAGAGAATTCTCTAGAGAGGATTCACCGCTCCTTATATAAGGAGAAGTATACCCTATAACCACTTGTTAAGATTATTACTCGTAAGTCTTTGGCCAAAGCAGAACACGTCAAGAGAATGGTCTTCGTGGACAATGTGTTTGAGTAATTCGAATCAACAAGATAAGGAACTACTACTTGAGCTAGGGGTGACATAGTTAACCTAGTGGGGACTGACACATAGATCATGTCCTAAACTAAGTGGGTATAAAACGAGTGAAAGGAACGAGGCATGACTCATTATAGCTGCTGAAAGGTTCAGAAGTGGTTATCAACCGTTGACTTTTCGATCAATTAGGGGTTATGACGTAGTACTAGGTGTCACTCATGATCTATTCATAATTAATAATTAATTATGAATGACCAACATAATCGGGAACCTATAAGGTCACACGCATTACAAGTTTATCCAAAATTCTTAAAATGAGTTTGAGAATTGAATTCTCAGATCATGAGAGGCATAGTTTGGTTGGACTAGACAAATGGAAAATATGAAAAGTTATTTGTCAGAATGGAAGCGTGGATGAGCCATGTTTTTTGAAGATGTGACATACCCTCTTTGGTTTGATAATAAACAAAATTGGTTTGGTTTAGTTATTAAACCAAGTGGTTTAGTTTTGAACTAAACAAAGAACTTAATGGGTTGTGTTTTGGTTAAGGCTTATCGGGTTGGGCTTGGGCTTAGGAGATAACTTGCTCCTCAATTCATTGAGAAAAGGTTATAAATACTCTCTTATAGGGAGAGAATTCATAAGGTTTTTGGATGGATCTAATTGTTAGGTCTTCCCTTGTCGTTGGCCACAAGGAGAGGTTTTCTCCTTGTGTCACCGCCCAACACTGCCGGCCACCACCTCCTCTCCGGCCAGCAACTCCCTGCCAACCAGAAGATCGTCGGAGTAGTGATCTCTGGTCAAGAGGAGCCCCGCACAGACAAAGAAGGTCGACGGACAGCAAGCTATAAGTTGTCCACCGTCGATTTGCCCTCTTCCGACCTCTGTTCCGATGAACAAACGTTACTAACGAAACCTCGAAGCCTCGGGGTACTTCATACCTCTTTGGTAACAAATTACGGACACCAGACAACAAAGAAAAGAGAGCGAACAACCCCCTTCTCGAGCCGAACAACATCCCTTTGTTTTGGTTGTTCTCTTTGTTTTGTGTCATCTGGTTGCATACGCCGTCGGGCACCAAACTTCACCTTTGCATGCAAGTCTAGTACCTTTTGCAAAGAAGGAACTTGTGACTTCCAAAGTCGTCTTGAGGAGTTCTCCGTGTGGATACGAATAGAAGCAAGGCTCAATAGCATCGCTTGGTTGATGTCTTTTCCACTCCATGTTATCCGTCAGGTATAACTAGAGTAAATTTAATTCCGTAAAATGTTATTATGCGATCATGTCTACATGAGTTGTATCCGTATATGCATGTGGTACATGTGATGTAATAATTAAATTTTATTATTACCATTTATTTCTTCTGTTATGCATGTTTGCGAAACATATTTTAGCACGCATCATATCAGACTCCCCAACACTAATGGTCCAATGAGAAAGCCAAAAGAAGACCATTAATCATACATGGATACACTACAATGGTTAGATGGTCTAGGAGTTACAATAGATTTGTTGACTGATTGAAAATTGAGTTGATTGAAGTATCTATTACCACACAGTAGGTTGATGTAATTAGCAAAATAGCCAATTGGCTTAAGTCATAAGTCGACTATGATCGTGATGGAAAATAGAATTTAGGCTGAAATAAGGGTACATTGGAAAGCTAAGATAATGTAATAAGTGGAGTTAGTCAAGAAGCCTATAAATATGTACTAAGCAAAACTCATCAAAACTACTGAAAATCCTTATTCTTAACATCCCAATCTCATTTCTTTAGTGTCGTCTTTTCTTGATATCCACACTTTATATTCTATTCCTTATACTCAACTTTCATTCTTGTAAAAAGAAAAGGTGTGAGGTTTCATCGCCTTTTGGAGAAATTGTTCCTTGTTTAGTTGTGTTCGACTAGAATGTTTTAATGTTTTGAAAAAGAGTTTTATGTTAGGTTTTTGTTGTGGCACTGATGTGTGCATGGAGTGTGTAGGGACTTGGTAACATGAACTGAAAGCTCGCAGAACATGTGACTTAATGTGGTTCAGTTATAATATTGACTTAGCACGATGTAGTTGATTTAACTTAAGGTTCAAGAGGTCTACTAGAGTTTTGAGAAGGATGGTACATCCGAGGGACCATAGGACAAAGAGATTGTAGATTGTTTGATAATTTTGATGAGAGATGTAAGAGGTGGACTTCCTAGGTGAAATCAAAAGAAGAGGAATTAAGGATCTAATGGAAGGTGAACTCTTAGATGATTTAAATGTTGGATTATCATCTTTATGGTGGGCTCACATGTAATTTGTAAACATGTGGATTTATGTCATTCAGGATCCAAACTCATTAAGTGATCTAACTTAATTCAGGTTTTGACTATTAGATATGGACTTATATGTGTAGAAGTACTCGTTACCTGCATCCATCATTAATGATGGGATGATAATGGATGCGAACACTCTATATAAGAGTTTGATCCCCCATTGGATTAGGGATCGGACAGAACCCTCGTTTTTCATTTACGAGAGTTTTCAGCGCCGTCACCCTAACACCTCCAGAAGACTGCTCCTTCTTCCTTCTTCTTCCACAAGATTTCAAGATCGGGAAGATGACGCTCTATGATGATGGCTCTTTCGCTGCATTCAAGTTCCATTGTCGTTTACAGTTTCAATAATTATTTTATGCTATAGTCGATTGATGAAACTAGATACTTGCCATGTTTGTTTTCTCTATTCGAGTTCTTTTGGTTTCTAGAATTCATGCGGTTAGGAGAAAACTCTATTTCTAACAAGTAATATCAGAGTCAGGTTGTTTAATCATTTTCTATGGCAACCAATTTAGGGTTTTTCGTCGATTTGATATTTTTATGCCAGTTTAGGATTTGCTAATATAAAACAATGTTTGATCGTCGAATACACTTGAAAACAAAACCTAGGATAGGCTTGTTTTCCATGTTTTTCGCGAAGAACATGAAGAACAACGAAAATCGTCACCATTTTTTTTGTGGAAAACCATCGCATTTAATCTGTTTTAGGGCAAAATTGCGATGGCCAGTCAATTGCCTTGGTCGGGCAATCAATTGCCAAGCCAAATTTATGAATAGAATCAATTGGAATCGATCAACCTAATTGATTGAAGTTGACAATCGATTGATGATTTACACCAATTGATTGATAATTTTTAAGTAAGGAACAAAATCTATCGGAATCGATCATCCTAATCAACTGAAGCTAACAATCAATTGGTGATTTACATCAATCGATTGATGGTTTTGAAGTCGGGCATTAAATCAATTTGAATTGATCAGCCTAATCGATTAAAGTTACCAATCAATTGATGATATATACCAATCGATTGATAATATTGAAGTCGGGAATACAATCGATCGAAATCGATTGGCCTAATCGATTGAAGCTACTAATCGATTGGTGATTTACACCAATCGATTGATGGTTTTGAAGTCGGGCACAAAATTAATTTGAATATATCATTTAAATCGATTAACTTTGCCAATCGATTGGTGAACTTTCATCAATCGATTAATGGTCGTAAAATTGAATACAGTAGGCTTCCGAGTCGATTGAGGCAACCAATCGATTGTCATATAATATCAATCGGCTGATAAGCCTAATATTGAGCAATTAAGGTTGATCAAATGATTGATTGTTCGATTAAGGTTCCTAAGGTTTTCTTGGGTCTATCTACACATGTGCTACTAAATTGAACTATTGTGTTGGCCCAAAGGAAGGCACCTTAGGTAGGTTTAATGTATTTTGTGTTGGTAGACATACATCTATGCTAAAAGAAATTGGCCCAAGGAAAATTACTTTTAAGTCAGATATATGTTTAAGGTTAGCTTACAACTAAAAAACAAAATTTTATTTGTTCAGATAATGCGCATAATATGTCAACCCAAAGGAAAACATGTTACGTGGCTGATTAAGGTTGTTGTGAGCTAAGGACCAATATATAGCTCATATAAATTATCAATTATGTGCATAATGTGTCGGCTCAAAGGAAGGCATACTATGTGGCCAACTCAGGTTTCGAGCTATAGTAGAGAGTATCACTCACAAATTACATTTTAGTCCAAAGATTGAAATAAAATGTTGTACTTGGTATCACATTAAGTGCTCATTAAATGCATATGTTATATTTTATATTGCATGCACATATGATTATCTATTTATGTTCTTGGCTTTAATTAAATCGTGAGCTTACGGTGTTTTTCACTCTTATAATTTCAGTACAATCAGTAACTGCCAACATTAATAACATTCCCACATTAACTCGATCAAACTTTGCAGAATGGAAAGAGTACGTAATCGTAGTCTTGGGTTGCATGGCATTTATGACATATATTCAAACAAAGCCTAAAAAAGTTAATGTCATATAAATTCTCAATTCCCTTGACATGACAAACTTTAATGTCTGCATAGAGTGTGTTAAGGGGAAAATGACTAACAAAAGGAATAAGGGAACAAGCCAATATAGTGATGTTTTGGAGCTAATACATACGGACAGTTATGGATCATTCCCTAAAGCATCTTGGAGTTGACACACATGTTTTATTAGATTCATAGAATACTATTCTTGATTAGTCTATCTGTATCTTATTAATGAGAATTCACAATCATTAGACATGTTTAAGACTTTGAAAGCCGAAGTTGAAAATCAACTATGCAAGCAAATTAAAGCTGTCAAATTCGATCGTGGAGGTGAATATTACGATCGGTATGACAAATTAAGTGAACAACGTCCAGGACCTTTTGCGGATTACCTTGTTGAGTATGGGATTATACCTCAGTATACCATGCCTAGTACTCCTAGTTAGAATGATGTAGCTGAGCGTCATAAACGAACCCTAAAAGGCATGATAAGAAGTATGATGACTTTTATTTTTTTACCGGAGTTCTTGTGGGGTGAGACACTCAAAACTACAGTTTACCTACTTAACAGAGTATCCAGTAAGGCAATATCTAAAATATCATACGAGATGTGGATGGGTAGGAAGCTTAGTAAGCATTTATATGTCTGGGATTGTCTAGTTGAGGCAAGACCTTATAGGCCTCATGAAAAGAAACTAGACTCAAGAACTGTGAGCTGCAATTTTGAAAGCTACTTTGAGAAGTCAAGGGGATATAAATTTATGATCTCTCGAATAGATCCTTCTTCGAAACAGGTAATGTCAAATTCATTGAGGATGGTGGGAGTGCTAAGGTTAGGGAAGAATCTTTTGAGGAAAGCATTAGCGATATTCCTGTGGTCACTACTAGTGTAATTAGTAGTAGTATGATTATCATATCTTACATTATGGATATTGCACATCTAGTGGTAGTAGTGAACTAAGATATTCCTATGTCATCTCCAATGCAATTGAAAGAACCTACTACTCAAAGTGAGATAATGCCTCATATTGATGAGCAATTACCTCAAGCACAAGTGTCTTTAAGGTAATCCACAAGGGAACAAAGATCCAGGTTACCCGTGATTATGTTTATCTCCAATAGCAAGAGTTTGATATAGAGTTGGAAAGTTATCTTACATCTTTCCTAGAAGTTAAACAATGCTCTAATCCCGAAAGGTGGATTAACGTCATGCAAGAAAAGTTGAAGTCTATAGCGGACAATTACGTTTGAGAACTTGTCGAATTGCTTGAAAGTACGAACCCATTGGTTGTAAATGTATATTTAAAATCAAACGGGATTCAAGAGGCAATGTCGAAAAGTATAAGACTCTCCTTATTACCAAGAGATTCACTCAAAAGGAAAACATTGATTATAAGAAGACATTTTTGCAAGTGTTGATGAAAGACTCCTTTAAGGTAATCATGATACTTGTAGCTCATTTTAATTTGGAGTTACATCAAATGACCATCAAAACTGCATTCCTCAATGGTGATATTGAGGAAACCATATACATGGTGCAACCAGAGAACTTTGAGTTCGAGGATTCAAAGCCTAGTATGTAAATTGAAGAAGTCCATTTATGGTTTGAAATAGACATTTCATCAATGGTACTAGAAATTTGATCAAGTGGTTGTCTCATTTGGATTTAAAGAGAACTCTATTAATCAATGCATAAATGTCAAGTTCAATAGGAGCAAGTTTGTTATACTTATCCTGCATGTAAATGACATATTGCTAGCAAGCAATAATAAAAGTCTGTTGTATGAAATCAAGTCATTTCTATCTGGTAATTTTGAAATGAAAGATCTTGGTGAAGCATCTTTTGTTCTAGGAATATATATATGTCATGATCGTTCAAGAGGTATTCTTGGACTTTCACATAAGACCTACATTGTAAAAGTGCTCATTCATTATGACGTGCAAAACTGTGCATCTAGTGACACACTTAATTCATTTAACATATTGTTAAGTCGTAGAATAAGATCAATGGTCCAAACCATGTAAAATTTTGGACTTCTGATTTCTTTTGTTGCTTTTACATATTTGTTGCACTTAATCTATGTATTTGGATTTGCAAGAGAAAGCAATTTTATTTTGCAGGTCAAATGTTATTCACCCCCCTCCCAGATGCACAATAATCTTAGTAGTACCATATGTTGGTGCATTAAGTTTTAATATTTGAGCAAAGGTTTAAGTTAGAGCATGTGTGACTATTAATGAGTTGTGTCAAATGTGCAAGTGTAAGATATTTGACATAACTGTTGCAAGTGCAATAATGAAAGCCCCAGCATATCAAAGTTGATCGACTGCATAGCAAGTGAAAGTTTCAACAAGTCAAAGTTGACCGAATGCTTGGTAAAAGAGGAAAACCTAGAAATAAGACCTCTTGGCAACTTGGAATCCTGGAGAAAGATATTCTCTGGACTCTTAGCAGATTCCATTTTTTCAAAGATAAGTGTGAGAAATTATATACTTGTGAGCTAATTAAGGGTTAGATTAAGCTCGGACTAAAGCCTTAGAAGCGGCTTGGTTAATATCTTAATCGATTGGAATATGTCTTTTAGCTTACTAATAATTGAGGCTAGTCGATTCAAGATAAGTAATAAGGGAACATAAGATTATTGTTCGCCTCTAACTGTGAGCCAACCAACTAATTATTAGAACTGGTGTTGCACAACTAGAGGATGGTGAATAATGAATGTCCCTAATTTACAATTTCAAAGATTCTTGCTTATTACTTAGCAAGGTTAGCACAAACAAAATGCAACGGAAATGAAAACAACAATGCATAAACTCAGAACATGAAGATGTAACATAGTTCAATAGCCCCCAGGATCCTACTCCATGACTTATTGATCCTTCAAGTGGATCACCCCCTAACATTCTCTACTTTTCTCCTTCTTAGTCAATTACTGGAGGTGAAGAAACCTCTTAACTTAAGTGATTTACAATGAAATTCACAAGGAATGCTCTCAAATGAATAAAAGAATGCTTAGAAAAATTTTAAAATGTTTTTGGGAACATTGGCCTTCAATCCACCATCAAGTACTGTTTTATAGATTTCTCCCAACTGCTTTACCATTGTTGTTCGACGCCCAATAGTTGACTAGAAACCTTCATTAGCCGACTGCAACACTATTGTCGTCAGCAAATCCAATTGATGTTACTTTATAAGTGGCTCCTTTCACTCAATCTTTTCTAGTAGTCGACAAAAATTTGTCATCAATCAATTGATCGCATGATTAGTTGACTCATAGTTGACTAGGTCGTGTATAGAAATATTATATTTGTTGGTCATCTAACTTGAGTCAGAAACTCCTCATTTGGAGTTTGGAGTTTCCCTTGTCAATTAATTAGGTCCATAAGTTAACTAGACCAAATAACCATGAAGAGAAACACTTCTACTCAATAGCTATTGAGTCCACGACTCAGCCATCAATCGATTGGTGTCTAATACTAGTTAATTGGTACTTTGACTTTGACCACTTCTAAGGTTGATTTCACCAATGTTAAGATCTACCCTTGTCCAAGTACAATTTTTCTCAATACTCAACTCACCAAGAGTTACACCTTCTCCTTGAATCCATCTCAAGTCAAGATACTCCTCCCTCAGATGCACTCAAACTTACAACTTCTCATGATATCCTTCATGCCTTAGCCTACGTAGTTCACTTCCTCATCTTTGTCATACTCTGATGCTCATTATTCTGTAGTCCCTCGAATGATTCATGTCATCCTTCTTTGATCTCCATAGATCTCGAGCCATTGAGTCATCAGCTGACCTTAGCCATGCTAAGTTGTCTCCATTTGTATATCTTCAAGTCATGCATGACCCATTTACATATTTCAAATACAATAACAATCATAACTTAAACTTTTTATCCAATGCACCAAATTATTGATCAATTTTGATCTTAAAATAGAGATTACACCAACAATCTCCTCTTTTCTATGGTTAACAATATGTTTAAATTAGATAATCAAAAACAAAAAAAATTCACAAGTATTTTAGGAACCTAATCAGGCTCCTCCTATACCTAAGCTCCCCTTAAGTTAGAATTTTGCAAAACATATTAGAGAGAATGAATTTTTCAAAAAACAAAAAATCTAACTTAAACCCCTTTACCTTTTCCCTCCTTTGCCATACATAAAAAAGATTTGCACCAAATAAGTTAAAACACTCATAAATTTGATACTAAACAGGTATTTTGAATCCTTATCTCATATCTACAACAAGTACCATCAAGACAAAATACAAAATATAGTTTTGAGGCTGTTTCCAAATAATGTCTTTTGCAAAGTATTAGTTGACTAAATGCAAGGCAAGTTTGGAAATTCACCAATAATCAGTTTCTAACTAATTTCCAAACTACGTTTTCATCCCAACTTTGAAAATTCATTAAAAAATTTAGAAACCTTAGAAAATCTTAAAATTTTACAGAGAGATTTTTCTAATGTATATATCTATCATGTAAAAAAAATCATAATTTTTTTTATTAAAATATGATTCTTACACGATCATGAAAAAGTTTAAAAACTTTTAATTTTGTATCAACTTCACACACCTTGTTTTGAAATTTAAGTGTAAAATTTGTAAACTAAATTTTTCAGAACACTAAATGGTTTTTTAAATATGAATTTTTCAACTATCTATGAGTCACATGTTCATTAATTGATCAATGACTTTTTTTCATAGTTGGTCTATGATAAATGTCTTGATACTCTTTTAATTCATCAAGATGTCTCAAACAATGTGAACCATGACATCAACCTAGGCATCCCACTTGTGCCTAATTTCCTCAATACACAAAACAAATTCAACCTATGGTTTTGTGTGCGATGCAAAATTTGAGGTATTCCTATCAACTATGTGTTGGACCGATGAATGTGGCTAGAGGAGTGAATAGTCATTCGTGGTTTTGCTTTCGTGTTCTTACTTACAATGAGTTAGTACATAATGGAAAAAATGAAAACAAATTTAAAAACACAAGAATAAGGAACAAAGCAATTGAAGGTAGTGTTGGTGTAATCAACCTCTAGATAAAGTTGATCAAATTCAAATTAACTCGAGTTGAGTTTTAATATTTGATCAATATATTTGTTAATGAGAGCAAGAAGAATAAAAGTTTATTAGAGAGAAATATTGGTAATACAATCAACTTCTAGTCAAGGTTGATCAGGTTAATCAAGATTAACCTGGTGAGTGAAGAGTCAAGCATGTCAAGATTGACCGGACATTTAGCAAGAGAGAAGTCCAAGTAAGTCATAGTTGATCAGATACTTGACAATCAGAAGTCTAACAGGAAGTTGACAACAGTAAAGTCCAAGTAGATTATAAATGACCGAACACTTGGCAAGAGATGTAAAGTAGGTTAAGGTTGATCGAACACTTGTGAAAACAGAAGTTCAAATAGGTCAAAGCGGACTAGATGTTTGGCAGTCCTTGTAAGTCAAAGTTGATCGAATGCTGAGCAGCGAAAAGTACTGGCAAGTCAAGGTTAACTGAATACTAGGCATTATTGAAGTCCTTGTAAGTTAAGGTTGACAAGATGCTAGTAGCAGAAAGTCCTGACTGGTTAAGGTTGACTAAATGTTAGGCAATGAAAAGTCTTGATAGATCAAAGTTGACCAGATGCTGCGCAAAAGAAGTTCTAATAGGTTGAGGTCAATCAAATATTAGGAAAGATAAGAATTCAACTTTAGAAAGACTGAATTCAAAGGTATTAGTCGATTGATACTATTCATCAATCGACTGATAACCTCTAAACCTTAAATCTGTGATTTAAGAGGGTAAGGGGTTTGCTACACGATTAGTCAATTGATGGGATTAATCAATTGACTGATGTGCACATCATTCGATTGATGACACTATAGTAGCTTACAAATATTTGAAACTCGATTGAACAACTTCACTGATGGGCATCAATCGATTGGTGAATAGTAATAGTCGATTGATGTCACTTGTGTAGTGAACAGAAGGTTTCTGAGTCGACACTTAACTATTTGGGCATCCATCGATTGATGAACAGTAATAGTCGACTATTCAATGTCAAACCAGAGTTGGTAAGAGTCATTTTGTAGGTGCAACGGTCGAATTTAATGAAGCAATCAACTGACGGTGATGATTAGTCAACTGATAGACAGAAATCAACTTTGATCCAAAGGCTATAAAAGAAAGGTTTTGTAGAGGTTTTCGCCACTGATTCTTGGGGGTTTTGGAGATAAGTGTTGCTCTATTTCCAAACCTCATAAGGCATTCTAAAGTAATCACCAAGCGTTTAAAGCAAAGTCTCTTTCATGTAAATTGTTTCATTTACATTATTCACATTTGTATCTTTGTTTTGTTTTTATATTGCTTGTATAACAACAAGTGCTATAAGAGGTTTCTTCGCCTCCATTAGGTATCCGACAAGGAGAGAGCTAGTGATTTCGCTAGAATGGTAAGCCATGGAATAGGAACCGAGGGTTTCAAACTATGTTAAATCAATTTAAGTTGTGCTTGCTTTTTTATCATTCTATGTTTGTTTACATTTTTACTACGTTAACCTTTTGTAGACAAGCATGATGATTGAATGAACACGATCGAATCGAACAAAATTGAGAATCACTATTCATGCTCCTTTTAGCGACGTCATCGATCCCAATAAGTGGTATCTGAGTGAGATCGTTCTTCATCGTACTAATCACCAAAAGGAGCACAATGCTAGAAGGAGTTGGATTTTAATATGGATTCCCAAGACTGATTTGGATACGACATCTGAAAACTTTTGCCTTTCAAATTGGGAGAATTCGATCAATGGAAGGTAAGAATGGAGATGTTCTTTCAAATTAACATAAAAGAGTGTTTCACTCTAATGGAGGGATTTGAGACTCCAAAAGACAAAAGAGAAAGACTTCTCAACAAAAGCAAATGGACCACGAAGCAAGTCACAAGATTCGAGGCTCACGATAAGGTAATCAATTTTTTTGTTAATTTGGTATCTAACAAAATTTTATGTAAATTAGGCAAATATTGGGATGTCAAAGAATTATGGACGAAGCTATAAAAGATTCATAAAGACCCATCCTCATCAGCACAAAATGAGGATGAACCTAACGATCAAGGCTCATCACACAAGAGGACTAAGAGGTGTTGGTGCAATCGTCCTTGGGTCAAAATTGACCAAGTTGACTAAGCTCGGGTTGACTCGAGTTTGAGTTTCGATGTTTGATAATATGTTAGAGAGAAGTCAAATAAGTCAAGAGACGACCAGATACTTGATAAAGGTAAGTCCTAACTGAGGTTAAGCAAGAGAAAGTCCTAACTGAGGTTAGGCAAGGAGGAGTCCTGACTGAGGTTAGACAAGAAGAAAGACCTAGTGGGACTAGACAGTGAAAGACCTATCTAGAGGTTAGGCAAGGGAATGTCCTAACTGAGGTTAGTCAAGAGGAAAGACCTAGTAGGACTAGACAGTGGAAAACCTAACTAGAGGTTAGGTAAGGGGAAGTCCTATATGAGGTTAAGCAAGAGAAATTCCTAACTAAGATTAGGCAAGAAGAAAGATCTAGTGGGACTAGGCAGTGGAAGACCTAGTTGGAAACTATATAGTGAAAGTCCTAGCGGGGCTAGACGGTGGAAGACCTAGTTGAGAACTAGGCAATTGAAGTCCTAACGGGGATAGACGATGGAAAACCTAGTTGCTAACTAGGAAAACCTAGTTGGAAACTAGACAAACCTAGTTGGAAACTAGGTAAAGTCCAAGTGGGTCAAGGAGGATCGAACACTTGGTGAAGAAACCCTTGCAGGTCAAGGGTGACCGGATGCGAGGTAACTGGAAGTCCCAACAGATCACGGATGACTAGATGTTGGGCAGAGGAAGTCCTAGTAGATTGAGATCAACCATATACTAAGCAAGACCCGAATTCAGGCTTGAAAAGACTGAATTTAGGGTTACCAATAGATTGACAGAAAGTGTCAATTGATTGACAAACCCTAAACTCGGAATCTGTGTTTTAGGTTTAAGTCAATCGATTGGCTTGACCCACCAATCGATTGGCCTAAGCCTAAGTCAATCGATTGGATTGGGCTACCAATTGATTGGGAGGCTAGTTTTTGCACAAAACATAGTAGGTTGCTGAATCGATTGGCTTAATCGATTCAGCGTAGCCAATCGATTAGGGTAATCGATTGGGACCTTTTTCGCGACAGCACAGAAGGTGCTGAAATCGATTGAGGCAATCAATTCAGGCTTCATCAATCGATTGTGCTAATCGATTGAAGACATTTCACGAGAGAACAAAAAGTCTCGGAATCGATTAGGGCAATCAATTAGAGGCTAACCAATCAATTGATATGGCTCACCAATCGATTGGATGGACAAAAAAGAGTCGTTTTGCAAGTTTTGAATGATCGAATTAACATGACAATCGATTGGGGGTAAGATCAATCGATTAGGAGGCTTTTTCAGCGCGGGAGAAACCCTCAAAAAGGGGATTCACGAAGCATTTGAACACGTCAATTCTTGAGAGTTTGGGAGACAAGTGTTGCTGCATTTCCTACCACCAAGAGGCAATCCAAAGCAAGAAAAGAGTAAGCAAAGCAAGGTTCATTGATGTAAAGTCGTTTTCGATTTCTTTTGTAATCTTGTTTGCTTTTTTTTGTTGTGCTCGTGTTCGAGTTTGTACAAGGCTTGTTCACCTCCGAAAAGTTTTCGAGAAAAAGACATTCATAGTGGAGTTGTGAGTGTGAGGAGTAAACCCTTGGATTAATCACTTCAATGAGGTAGATACCAAGTAAAATCGAAGACATTAATATTGTGGAGTCTTCGCTTCAAGTTTCCATTATCATTTAAGTTCAAAGAAGCGAAGCGAAGCGAGCTATTGACCCCCCTCTCCCCCCTCTAGTTCATATCGATCCTAATAGGAAGTTGAAAGGTGCTCAACATTCTAGGAGAATATTGAAGAAGCATCCACCTCAAAGAATGAGAAGAATGAGCACTATAGCAACAAACAGAATATTTAAAACTCGATTAAATAACTTGACTAATGGGCATCAATTGATTAGTGAACAGTAACAATCAATTGATATCATTATTATAGGGAATAGAAGGTTTCTAAGTTAGCTATGACACTTGATTATTTGAGCATTAATCGATTGATGAACATTAATAGTCAATTATTCATGATCAAATCAAAGTTGATAAAAGTTGTTCTGGTCAAATTCAACTTAAGCAAAGATGATCGAATCAGACGAAATTGAAAATTACTATTCATCCTCCTCAAGCGACATCATAGATCCCAACAGTTAGTCTTCAACTTAAGCGAAGACTCTAATAATTGTAATTAGTCAAGTGAAGGTTATCTTCAATTGTCTAGTGGTAAGTCAATTAGGTAGTGTACTCAAGTTGATCAACGAATATTTTTATTTGTTGGTGAGTTGAGTAGACAACTAGTCGAATTAAATTCAATTAACTACCAATCTAGTCCGTTGTTGACTCGATCTAAAAGAAAAAGGTGGTCATTGATTTAACAAATTAAAAATTAATTTGAGATGATTGATTTCATCTCATGAATTTTTTTATAAATTATTAAGATAAATTAAAAAGCATTAATAGGAGATGATTCATCACTCCAACGTCTTAGGTCAATCGTCCATTAAAAAAAAATTATCCATTAATTTATCGTGACTAAGATTCAGTTCTTAGATACTTACAAAAATTAAAAAGACATCATACTATTACACCAGTATCTGGGATAATAAATTAAACATCAATAATTAGATGATTTGATGGGAAAAAATTAAGGATAAATTAAAATTTATTGTCATAAAAAAATCAATTAAACTAATAGTATAATAGTGAATCCAATTAATTGATCAATATAAGTGAAAACACTATAAAAGGAGAATCTAGGAGAGCATTCAAACTATTATGATAGCTCTCTTATATACTCATCTTAATTTTTTAGATTCTACTCATAACTTATGAGAGATTTCTTTATCAAAAGAAGGCCAAAGAAAGACATGATAAAATTTCAAAAGTAACTCACAAAATATAAACAAGAATTTAGACCATATTATATCACTGTATTTTATATTAATATTCACAAAAAGAATGGCTTTTAAAATTTCGAAAGGTCCAAATTGCACAGTGAAAATTTCAGAAACATATAAGAATTACGAATCTGGTGTGAGAAAAGGACATTGTGTTATTTAAAAGTTTTTGAAAAATTAGGGATGATTCAGAAATTCTTCCCTCTTTTTTCGGATCTGAACCAACATAGCCGTCAGGTGTGGAACCGTGGAACTGCCATCTGAACTGGGTATTTAGCTTTTAATTTAATTAGACCGGACCGGACTCGACGTGGTTCTGTCCAATTAAATGCTTCAATCCGTTTAAAGGCTCGAAACAGCTCGAAACAGGGATAGTGTCTGCGGAAGACCCTGCTCCCCTTCTGGGAAGATGTTTCCCGACATCTGCGGTGCGGCTCACCGCCTTCATTGTGCTTCCCATTGTATGATTACAAGGTCACGCGGCCTACTGAAGCGCAACGCACAGGACGACTAATCTCACCGAAGACGGACAACATCTCCATTTAACGAGCGGGAGGCGGGCCCATTCGGTTAAGCCGATGCCTTTGTCGCCTTCCGCTTCCCCCATCGCTCACCGACGGAGTCCCGTCACCGTCCTTAATATAACCCCCTTCCTCACTTACCTTCTCCACCGTACTGAGGTAGTAGAACATGTTGATCCACCGCCACCGCGAATTGAGCTTCCTCCCCCGCCTCCTCTTTTCCGACGAAGACACCGACGCTGGAGCCGCCCCGAGCCCCTTCCCCTCCGCTCGGTCCTCCCCCGTCGCGCCATTCCGCCCCGGCATAGCCGTCATCGTTGGCGTCCTGACCATCATCTTCTCACTGACCTTCCTCCTCCTCCTCTACGCCCGGCACTGCAAACGCAGCGCCGCCACCTACGGCGGTAGCCGCGGAGGGACTGCCCGCGGGTTCCCGTCTTCCTCTGCTTCCGAGCGGCGGCATTCCGGCGTCGAGCGGGCGGTGGTGGAGTCGCTCCCAGTCTTCCGGTTCGGGGCGCTGCGGGGGCAGAAGGAGGGGTTGGAGTGCGCGGTGTGCCTCAGCCGGTTCGAGCCGGCGGAAGCGCTCCGGCTTCTCCCCAAATGTCGACATGGTTTCCACGTCGAATGCGTCGATACGTGGCTGGATGCTCACTCCACTTGTCCTCTCTGCCGCGTCCGTGTCGACCCGGAGGACGTCCTCCTCGTTCCCCGCACGGGGCCGCTAGAGCCGGATCCGCGTGGCGGAGGGGTGTGCGAGAAAGTGGAGGCGAAGGGCGGTGGTAACGCACCCGTTGCGGCGGCGCAGAATCCTTCCGGCCGTAGGATCTCCGGGCGGCACTCATCCGCCGGGGAACGGTCGAGCGATTCACTCCAGATCGTCGTCCACCGCAATGAGCCCGCCCCGTGGAGATGGAGGCGATCGGCGGATGTTCCCGCCCATGCCCCAGCGGCCGCTTCTACGGCAAGCGCCGCGACGCCCAAGGTTCGCAAGGACTCGCTCCTGCCGACGGAGACTGTGGAGGACAGGGAAGCGTTCGAGCGGAGGCACAGCCACCGGATCGTGGTATCGGACTTGGACCGCTATCTTGACCGATGGAGCGACCTCCGCCCGACGGATCTACTCTTCCTCCGTAGGGAGATGATCATCACGGAGAGCGGGAGATTCTCGGCCTCGAAGGCGGCACGCGCCCTCTCGTCCCCGTCGCAGTCAGCGACAACCGGCACCAGATGCGCGTCAGAGATCTCCAGAGTCCGCAGGATGTCGAGTGGCAGGGAAGGTTCGCTGGCGGGGCGAGGCGCGGCGAGGACGGAAGCCGACGAGGAACGGACGTTGAGGCGGTGGCTAGGGTTTGCCGGGGTGCGGGCGGCGAAAGCGTCGCGGTGGACGGAGCGGCGAGAGAGCGGGAACGTGGGCGAAGGGCCCGAAACCGCTACCTGAAATGTCGAAAATGCCCTTCGTCCTCCTCCATTGCCTTTATCAACGATATAATGCCCCGAAGATTCCAGATTTTGTGTGGCTAGGCGAAGTAGAACCCAAGGAAGCAAGCGGTGGTCACGTGAGCGACGCATCGAATTGCTGCAAAGATTTTAAGGAGAGTCACGGCGCGATGGCTTCGGGAATCGCGCATCGTCTGACACAGCAGTAGCAGCAGCGGCAGCCTCGCTCGCAACGACGCATCGCATGTATGCCTGGTGGAGCTCACGAGGCCATCGTGACGGGCGCGTCCTCGCATCCGACACGTTCATCCATCCGACGGCTGCCGCACGGGCAACGTGGCCTTCCCCTCACGCCATTTATTTTTTATCGTTTTAAAACGGGAGTTTATTTTTCAATAATAAAAAAAATCAAGGACAATTCAACGGACACATTTATGAAGGGAAAATAAATAAATAAATTTGGCTGGACTCGTTCCTTGATTTGGACATGCGAGTCTCATGTTATGTTGTGAACGGATGATTGGTGGCCACGTGACTGGCTGGCTACAGGCAACGGACGAAAGTGAACATTAGCAGTTACCTAATCGATCCTTGGTAATGCAAAATGTTCGACTCTACGCTTGCGTTTAGAAATTTATCCCATGGCCCAGGTTACGGTGTTGTGATTAAGTCTTTTAATAATAAATTAGATATTGAGAGTTTAAATGTGCTTTGTTTTTTTGGGAGGCATTTTCAAATTTTACAAAGTCTTTTGATCAATCTCAGATTTTGAGTGCGTCCTTTAGAAAATTCTTGAATCGGAAGTGTAGTGGAAATGTGGGGGCTATCCTATAGCTGCCGTGAGTTAGTGAGAAGATGCATAATTATGAAAGATCATCGAGAGGATGTAAAAGAAGAAAGCTTGTTTGTTTTTAAAGAAGTAACAACTCTATGTTTATTTTGCATCATAGGGCATAAGAGATGTCCGGCAAGACTCATACTGTGAGAGAAAAAATTAGAAATGATTAAGTTCAAATTTCCTACCATTAACGATGTTACTTTTTTATATATAACTTGTCCTCCAAGTTGTATGATAGATTGTGCCCAGTAATGGTGTCTTCTTGTTTGGTATTTACTTAATTATGGCCCATCTATTTTAGTCGTATATTGTTGTGGCTCCATCTGATTATGATCTTTCTAGCCCAAGGATAGGATTGTTCTTGTTAAAATTATGCCTAAAGATGATTGGTGGTCTATGGGAGGTTAGAGAGGTCTAAGGCACTCAAAGGGTGAGCTACATACGAAGCTTGATCAAAGGCCTGTGAGCTCAGGATGCTGAATTGAGGCTCGCAGGCTGTAGTCGAAGACTGAGGAGGGTACTTGGGTTGCTAAGCACTCTAGAAGCTAAGGCAAGTACCTAATACTCTGGAAGTTGAGGCAGGTGCTCAAACCGCTGAGCACTTCGAAGACTAAGGAGGGTACTCAGCTACTAAACACTCTGCAAGCTGAGGGAGGTGCTCGGGAATTGAAACGGTACTTGGACTACCGAGCACTACATATACTGAGGAGGGTATTCGTATCATCAAACACTCTTCAAGCTAAGGAAGATGTTCGGACTATCCGATCACTCTGAAAGCTAAGGCGAGTGCTCAGACTGTCGAGCCAAGTCTGCAGTAGGGTTGATGCCATCTGCGTGGAGTCTAATTGCATGTAGCTGAGTCATATGGCTAGGATCATCATCTAGGGTACCAGACAATTATAATCAATGTGAGATATCTAGAAATGCATAACTTTGAAATTTGCCATTCCAAAAGGCCTTGAACAATGCAAGAAATTGAAACATACCACATAAGACGCCGTTTGCTTATTTACTCTCTTAATGTTGAAATTTATACATGTTATAAAAGTAGTTGATGTTGCATTCTCTAACCATTTGCTTCCTATTGGACTTCAAACAATCAAAAAACTTTCCATCTACACACTAAAAAAAAACACCAAAATAGCATATTAAGGTTTGGAGATGCTTGTTTCAGCTCTAATGGATCTCACTATTTATTTGTTGCTCTGATGTGTATTGTAGATGCTTATGTTGTAGAACGACATGTTGATGGGTGTTTTGTACAATTTTGTTCATGTAAATATTGTTGATAGGTTATTATTTTGTCACCGCCGACCCCACAACGAGATGAAGCACTATAAAAAAAATCACTTTTAGCGACGAGTATTTCCGTCGCTAAATGGACTTAGCGATGAAATTACGATGGAATTATGTTCGTCGCAATAAATTGGGTCGCAGACGGTTTTGGCTATGGAATTTAAATTTCATTGTTAATCTGCAACGAAAATAGGGAATTCCGTCGCTAATCTACGTAGAATTATATTTCCGTCGCTAATAAAGCTACGATGGAGACGTAAATTTCGTGGCTAAAATTAGCGATAGATATGAAATTCCATTGCTAATTAGCAACGAAAACGTATATTTCATCGCTAATTAACTAATATAAACGAAACTTCCGTTACAATATTTAGCGATGTAAACTTAAATTTTATTGCTAATTAGCGACGAAATTTACGTAATTTTCATCACTAATTTTTAGAAGATTTAACAGTTTGTTCTTCAAATTTGTAATTACCCTATTTATATTTTTCATATCAATACAAACCATCACAAAACGATGGTGATACACTATACACAAACATTCACAATCCATACACAAACAACTAATTCAATCAATTATACATTCACAAACTCATTTCAATCCATACACAAACAATCCAATCAACGATACATTCATAAACTCATTACATTCATAAATAAATTACGATACAAAGATTCACAAACATTCACAATCAACAAAACATGAATCTAAATCCAATAACGATACACAATCATTGATCACGAACATCCATATAAACTATTACAATAAAATACAAAGATACACAAATTCAAAGACAATCATATCATGTCCATAATCCACTACAAAGACATCCAAATACAATACATCTAAGCTAGTACTATTAAATCCTACAGAAAGTAAAATACAATAGATTATTATTAGAATTGATTCAAAAATTAATAATGGGAACAATACATTAAAAAAATGAATGTATAACTAATTTTATATATTAAAAAAAATACCTAAATCATATTTTGAATATCTGATGGTGGTGATATATAAAATATATCAATAGTGATAAATTGTTCCTGAGAAAATATAATACAATCAAAGATGAGCAAATTATAATATCATAATCGAATAAATATATTTTGCATGTTTTATGAGTGATAAATAAAAAAAAGGTAAGTTGTAGTTGAATAGATCTTATAATGAACTACTCAACAGGGTTCCTTGGATCTTGAGTCTCCTGTGACTCAAAATGATGTTGCGATACAATAAATTGAGCTATGACTGCTCGCATCTCGACCAAGGCAACATCATCTCTTGCCTCCCAATTGGTCATTCTCTGCTCCACTATCGTCAGTCGATCCTTTAGTTCTTAATTTTCTTATCTTAATAACTGCACCTCAGTAGAAGAAGAACTAGGATGACCTTGAGGGTGCGCTTGGTTCAAGTTATAATGTATAACTTTGGTTATGTAACTACCAAATAATTACATAACCAAGGTTATGAAGAATAAAATATAACCTAATGTTATTTGGTTCAACTTAAGTAATACAATAAAATTTTGTTTATTTGGAAGTTTAGTGTATAACCTAATTTAATATTTTACTATATTACTCGTTGTTACAAAACCAACCAGGCATGTTATTATTATTATTTTCTTTTTGAACTTTACATTTTTTTAATATTTATTTTTTTATTTTGAACAATACATCAACCAAACCTAAATATTACGATTTCAATATTATCAATATTATGATAAATATGAAAAATAATATAAAATTATTATATTTTAGTGATACAATTTGCGAAACATCTAATTTCACATTTATCAATTGATTTCAAAAATACAACTTTAATTTTAAAATAAAATATCACATATTTTAATTTTTTATTTAGTTTTTATAATTTAAAATGATTTTTTAAAAAAACTGCCTTTTGACAAGCATTAAAAAATATAAATAATAATAAATAATTTATGGCCTTTTGTTACTTATTAAATCCCTTTTTGCAACAAAAAGTAACTCCTTAAAAAAATAATTGATAGAATATAATTCATATAATCAAATAAGTAATTGAAATACAATCTCCACACAATACAATAAATTTCAATGTTCAATATGTTCCGAGAAAGAAGACATTGCAGAAGGTCATTCCACAATCAAGTCTTAGAGCTTAGCCAATATAGGAAAAAGTAATACAAAGTCTTAAAAACTTTCATGTGAAGGTTGCAGGGGTGAAGGTGGTCTCATCAACATGCTAGCTAGGAGTGCAAGGTGTTTGTGATCTTGTCGAAGCCATGGGAGAAGATGTCGAACCCGAAGAAGAAACCAATAGCAATGGTCACCAAAAACAGCAAGATCACGAAGCAGCAACACCTCAAAGGGAAACACATCTCAGACCTCCTCCAAGTTTACTTGCAGAAACTTAGAAGCCTTTTCACAATGCCCACCAGTACCTATATATAGAGTTTCAAACGGCATGAGGGCTAAAAGCTTTGTCCAAGTAGAGGGAGAGGATAAATCAATAGAAAAGAACATCACATTTCAAAAAGAAACATAGTTGTATCTCATCACCAGACAAACAAAACTAAGTAAACATAGTTGTATCTCATCACCAGACAAAGAAATTTCAAAATGCTGGGTAAAGCTATTCCAAATCTCCCAGTAAAAGAGTTGTTACATCTCTTATTACAACTTCATAGTAAATTGAAATGTTTGTTCGATATAAGATGGCGCACCTAATTCAACAAGCAATTTTGATAAACATAAAATAATATATCATCCTAGTTCAATTCAAAATAACATTCATCTAATAAGTTTTGTTCAAAATAATATCATGATTGTCCAAAGGTATATCAAAATATAAATACCAACAACCTAATTCAAATATCTAATTCATTTTGGATGGATCTCAAAAAGCTGCTTCACCACATAATATCTCCTAAATGACTTTGGTAATGTGAAGAAGTTATCAACTTTATATTCATCCTTGAGAATGTACTCCCCAACATTCATAATTTCTTGCTGAGAGAATTCAAAAAAGTTCTATTAACTCATCATATATCTTTATTTTTCTATTATTGCTCTCGATTTGTTTCTTGAAGTGTGTGCAAATTTCCTTCATCTCTTCATTAGCCTCAGTAACAACAGTAACATACTTGTGAATCCCTCCCACCAAGTCACCTAGAACATTATTAGACTTTCTTTTTTTCTTTTTGATGGTTGACTTCTTACTTGATGGACAAATTGATGAATATGGAGTCCAGATTTCCTTATTGCTTGGGTTGCATCATCAGATTCTTCATCTTCGTGACCTTCAACCTCTATGTCTTTTTCACGCTCAAACGTGTCAACCTCTTCATCACATAAATTTATCTCTTCTACTACATCAGCTGGAGTTTCTGCATTAGCTCCTGTGGCACGATCTTTCCCCCACACAGACATCAAGTCATCATGGTGGGGGAACTCTTTGTTCCTTAAACCAATAGCAGCCGGATGACTCTAAATTAAAAATATATCATTAACAAATAAAACCCACAATCATCAAAGAAATGAAAAAACACAAAAATAGAAAAAATTACCTTAACCCACTCATCAAAGACATCCTTTGTTGTAATGATACACTTATCAAAATCGTTCCACCCAAATCCACTGCTATGATTCAACATCTCGTTGATAGCATGGAACTGCCTCTTTATTAGCTTATACCTTGATTCGATGTGAGGGGTAGCCTTCAGATTGCTTGATGGCAATTTAGCAGTCATGAGTTTCTCCAAATGCAACAAGTACCCAGTTCGAAAACCATTCTCACTCTTCCAAGCTGAATCTTTACTCAACTTAACAAGACAGTCAACCAATACAGCATCCTCTTGTTTTGTCCACAAGTGTTTGGTACTCTGAGTTTTTCTTTTAAACTTCGTTGGCATTGAACTTTCTACTTGTTTAGCTATGGTTGATAGAATTGGCTGTAAAGTTGGTGCATCATTGGCCATTGCTACTACTTTTAGCCTCTTAAGGCTATTTCCTTCCATTGAAAACTGAAATTAAATCATCTAAATAACACACCGTGCTTGCATAAAATATAATCAAATTGTTCAAATGAATAATATATAAAACCCAGATACCAAATTGTTTATACATAGTCAAATTGTTCATACATAATCAAATTATCTAAATTATTCAAATGGATAATAAACTAAAATACAACATAATCAAACAGTTCAAATACATGAAAATAAAAGCCAAATTCCAAGGAAAATATTACATTTAATTAACTGATGACTGCCAGCTCGTGAGCATATCATTTGCAAGCTTGTCTCTCCATTCAGTCCAAGCAGGACAGGTCTCCCAATGCCTGATCAAATCATCATCATCATCATTAGTATCAGCATCACGAGCATCACTTTCATTTGACTCAAGGATATCAAGCTCAATCTCTATCGGATCAATTGTCATTTCATACCTTATGAAATTATGGAGAATACAACAAGAAAAATAATCCTACATTGAGTTTTAACAGAATAAAATGATTTATCTCTCAATATAGCCCATCTAGCTTTTAAAATGCCAAAACACCTTTCAATGCAATTTCTTGCTTGACAGTGTTTCATATTAAAGTACTCTTTGGCTGTCGCTGGTTGGTAACCTTGCCTCCATTCAGTCAAGTGATACCTTTGACCTCTATATGGTGCCAAAAATCCTTCCCCATTTGTGTATCCAGCATCACACAAATAATAACAACCTATATATATTACAAGTGAACATGTATTAATATATATATATAAGCCAAATATTTGTTAACTATATTACAAGTGACTATTATTTTACGATAATTATAACTTAATTACCTTGAGGAATCTTCAAGCCATTCCTCCTACTAATAGCATCCCTTAAGACTCTACCATCTGCCGCAGATCCTTCCCAACCCGGTAGGACATAGCTAAATTGCATGTTCGGTGTGCATACACCCAAGACATTGGTTGCAATTTCACCTTTTCTGGTTCGATACCTAGGTCTATCAACTGCTGGGACAGTGACATTAATATAAGTCCCATCTAATGCTCCCAAACAACCCTACACTCAAAGTATAATAAAATCAAATTAATTAATATTGTACATTAAAATGATTAAAAACTAAATTTATAGAAATTATATACTTGTACCTTAAACCATTTCCACCTCTCATCCGTG
>JBBUKS010000042.1:447993-479335 GCA_038050645.1 Hedychium gardnerianum
TGTCCGAACGGGGAGCATTTTACCAGGGTCTGCCGGTCGGTTGAGAGGGATCCTTAATTCGATCGGGTTATACTAGTCGTGGCCCCGATCGGAGGCTTCAGCGTGCTTCAGTCGGAGAAGCAAATATTTTCCGGGGACGGGCTTTAGTTATCCGGTCGGGGTTAAAGGAGTGGTCTCCGACCGGTGCGTTTATGTGAGCGGGAGTTAGCTCGTTCGATCGGGGCACTGAGAAGTAGACCCCGACCGGTGATGTTTCAGTGTCCACGTGAGCAAATCCGATCGGGGATGAATGGTGAGACCCCGATCGGTGATACTTGTATTTATCCGATCGGGATTTTAAAGTATGGTCCCCGATCGGTGATATCGTGATGACCTTGACCGATCGGTGGCTTTTTGTGTCCACGTGGCGCTTACCTTGATCTTGACTTGACCAAACGTCACATGACTCTACTCAGTACTATTTTAGGAGGACTCCGATCTATTCACCTGTATCAGTATTCTCATGATAATTTTGAGCTTCGGATTGTTAGCCAACTCAACGTGAAGATTAATATCATGCAACGTCGTCCATTCCAAGTCCAAGACACTGTTCTTCTTGGACAGGAGACCAGCCAATGTCACGATTGCCAGGGGCAACCGTTGGCAGTACTATTTCTTGAGAAATAACATGCAATTCTAGAGGGTAGACTACGCCAGGGAGGAATCTGAAGGTCTTTTTGCAAAACAGTGACCAATCATCTATTGGAGGTAGAGAGAGGTTCTTGACTATTTTAATTTTTAGGGAAAGTTCGTGATTTAAAATTTTTTATTAGTAATTTGATATTAAAATTTTAAAATAATATCATAATCTTAAGATAAGTCGTCGGCTCTGGTTTCACGTCAGAGCTATACGAGAATTTATTCATCCAAATTTTGAGTTCGATTTCAATCTTAAATCGAGAATTCAGAGAAGGTGAGTATATTTTTTAAGATAATTATTTTTGTCACTATTAAGTGACCTCCTCAAATTTATAAAAATCATGCATGAATCCACCCCTGATCATATGTAAGAGAATAAAAATTAATTAATCTTGTAAGATTCTTAAATTTTTGATTTCCTCTAAATTTGCATGAGAGATCGAGGAAGATTTAAAAAGATATTTATCTGATTTTATCTCTATTGGTTCCGTTTGAAAGATTATCATCGTAAAATTAATTAAAAGAAATAATTTATATGATATATATATTTTATTGTATTAAAATATAATAATATTAATATTAAATTAAAAATATTGATATCAAAAAATAAAAATAGTGTATAATATTCTGGATCTATTTTATTTTTGACTTTTGTTAATTTAAATACCAATGATTGAACAAAAGTTATAAAAAACATACCAGAAACGTAACTTTCAAAATGACAAAATAAAAAAAATATTAATACCAAAATAGCTAACGAACGATCCATTTTTTTATTCTCCTATACCCTAACGAACACTAACTGACATAGAAGATTATATATATTTTTGAAATTGTCAAACTGATGATTTCCAATCGATTATTATTATTTTCTATTATTTTTTATTAATGGACTCTCCGCACCTTCGTGTTTTTTTATTATTATTATTTATTTTATGATTATTATTATTTATTTTATGATTATTATTAATGGACTCCCCGCATCTGCGCGCGATTTTTGTTGTTATTATTATTATTTTCTGTTTTTTTTTATATATAAATTGAACCGCTCCGCGTTTATTCCGAAAAAATTGGAGACTGGCACTGAGAGTGAGAGAGATGACTCCGCCGACGTTCTCCATGGCGACCTCCTCGCTCGATTACTGGCGGGGCTTCTTCCGGGCGGCCGGCGACTCGGACATCTTCCACGTCATCCGACAAGCCCTACGCGTCGCTGCCTCCGATCACCCGGACGAGTTCAAGAGCCGGCGGGATGAGATTGCACAGATGCTCTTCGCCGGTCCTCACAGCGTCGAGAAGGCCGACGAGGGCCGCGGAAACGCCGTCGAAGCGATTGTGGTCGAAGCGATCGAGGATAAGGAGGATGACGGCTGTGGCAACGCCGTCAAAGCGTTTGACGAGGTCAAAGCAAGCGATGGAGCTTTATTCCCGCCACTGACTCCCTCCGAAGAACAGAAACCAGAGCATGCGGCTGTCGCTGTTAATGATGAAGAAAAATCAGATACGATGAAGCGAGAAACCTGGAAGGTGTCAGTCTCAGAAAAAGGCAAGATTCGTCTTACAAGACTACTCGTTGACCAAACGACGAAGCCATCGGATCCACAGACTCGAACATCCACAGAGCATCCTCCTGTGATTGCACCTGAGCCTAGAAATCAGGGAGGGTCGCTTCCAACATCCACAGAGCATCAACCTGCAGAGCCTCCTGTACTGATCATTGCTCCATCCACAGGACATCCACAAGGCAGCTGGTTACAGAGAACATCCACAAAGCATAAACCTGAGCCTCCCAGATTATTGCCAATTAACATGCGTCTAGATGTAAGTTCATCAGCTGCATGTTAAGTTATTTCTAACTTAATTTATATATAACTGTCTAAAAAATTATCAATTATATTTGTTTTAACAATTCAAATGTCTTGATCAGGACGCATCGCTTCGATCTAAGCTGGAAATGTCAAAGCGCAAGCTTCGCCAAGGCTACCAACAAACTGAAAACGGTTTGTTCTTTGATTCAACTAATTATTTATTTCTGTGCGAGTTAAGAGTATTTGATCATAATGGCTCGATCGTGAAGGAAGAGTAGTGACATGTTTAATTAATTACTTGATATATATGCAGCGAAAAGGCAGCGAAGGATACAAGTAATTCAACCTCGAGCAGAGATACCCAAGGACAGCAATAAAAAGCCTCTCCTGTTTAAGAGCTTGGGAACTTGGCTGCGATAATGCATTCCACAGCAACTCCAGAAATTAATAGGCAACACTCAAAGTATCAAAAGGCAAAACGTTCGCCCCCAACGTCCCTGCCAGTCCATCCCAAGACCAACACGAAAGAGATAAATCACGAAGGCTAATCTAACTAGCCCGAACAATGACTAATACATAAAGAAGGACAAAAACTTGACTACTAGCCAGAATTTGATCCCCAGACCTCATGATGACAACACCTCATGTACTAGCCATCAGCTCATCCCGTGGAGACAATAGGCAACAGTCAAGCTGCTATCTCTAGTTGCTTGTCTTGATGTTTACAGGAACCAGCCACCACTTACAGCTAGCAAACTAATTAATTAGCTATTTGGTCTATGTTTCTTTTAGAACATTTATACTTGTGTTTCTGGATGAATTTCGAGTAAATATCACACGATCAATTCCCCTATTGTACAGTGAACAAATGAAATGATACCGTCTTGCACAGAATGGTTTATGAAACTGCACATTCACTCCAGAAATTCCTCGAGCGTTATGCTTTAGCGATACATAACAAGAGTGATGGGGGAAGAATCTTCGGCACAGAAATATCTACAATAGAAAAGGCTACAGGAGGAAGTGTTTGCCATGCACTTAACTGTGCGCTGGCTAGCACCAAATATACAAAATCTCCAATTTACTGTACAAAATACAAGTAACTCTAGCCCACCGCGAAATATACAAATTTTGATTCCCACCAGCATCTCCTCGAGCAAACATGATCGATATGGCACCAAAAATGGTTTATCTTTTGCATCACTAATAACCCCCACATTCACAAGTGAAGAAACGAGAGCCAAGAGAACGACCAAACCAACAGCTAGTGGATGTGTTCCATCTCGGAGGAATTGGTGGGTGAATGAATCCTCTACTTAAGATTCTTCTGCCAAACCCATCACTGTACGCCAACACCCACCCCGACTCCAAGCTGAAACACAATGGCAGGAAGCCATGAGTTTACGACAAATTTGCTGTCGAAACGATAAAATTTGAAATTAAACAATAATGTGATTGTGTTTGTAGTACCTTTAGCTGCTTTTTCTGTCCAGGGTCCATTCATCACATTCAGAATGCTACAAGCATCAGTGTATTCAAGCTCAGGAAGCAATTTTGGTGTCAGCAAAAAGCACCTACAGAAAACATTTTCACAGAAGTGGCATATATATTGATCACAAACAATAGTAAAAGAATACGGCGTCGTATTATTCTTACTGAGGCGTATTTGGTTGACTGGCTGACCTGACAAGCTGTTGAAACATTTTCCTTTCGTTTATAGGGTCCATTCCTGTGTTTCAAGATTTGAACAATGTGTAATTATGACATACGAAGGAAAAATATACCAAGTCAGGCAGCGGCATACCTTGATTGATCTCATCAACCACACGGAAAGGGCAATTAGTGAGATCTTGAATAGATACAAGAAAAAGAATGGTTGAAACTGAGCGTTCCTGGGGGAAAATAATTAAGAGAGTTCATCGACCAAGCCGATTAAAAATATAAAGATATTGGACTCGAAGCTTCTCTCATACCCCTCCAGACTGGTGATGAGCACTCAGCACTTGAAGTTGACCAGATTGCCTGACAAAAAAAATCCTGGATGAGTGATGGGAAATACAAGAACTGAAAGAAAGAGCGCCTTTCAGATAACACAACAGCTTAATGATAAAAGATAAGAACGAGCAGGCAGGAAAAGGCAAAGAAAAATCTAGTTTTATATATTAAAATTTTAGGCAGCGTAGCATACAAAAGGAAAGCACTTCTACATGACTAATGCAGTCTACACCAACATATTCCAGACAGCATGTGAGGATGACCTCAATATTTTGATAATTGCTACTCAAATGTTTCATGCTTAATAATGCACTAGGGACAATCAAGTAACAAGCACAGACACACTGCAAACTTTCAAACATTTTGAAGAATAAAATTTGGCCCTGCAGTTGTTTCCCAAAAAGAATATAACATGTCGCCACTGCTACATATCATCCTCACATCAACCATACACAAGCACTTCAAATACTACGAATTTCCATGCTTGCCATTAGATGCATATAGTATGCTGATAGTGAAATCAAACTGTTTCACACAGCATTGATAATCTTGCCTCACTTGCATTTAGGAAAAATATTAGAAGTATAGGATTTTAATTTGCTAGTCATTCAAGGTTTGGAGGAACAAATGTTAATCATATGACCAAGATAAAGATAGTGACAATCAAGGTTTAAACACATGAAACTTTCTCATGGTAGCAGATTTTAAGTATCTCCATCGAGGTTAATAATACTACTCTGGAACAAGAGGTAATCCAGTGTCCTCCCTTATATTAAGAGCTTCACAAAATTCGAAAAGAACTACTCTTTTTTAATAAAAATACAAGAATCAAGAATGCATCATACTAGTTTGTTTCATACACCAAAAAGAACTAGGCAGATACAACATGATATCAATGTTATATAGGTAATGCAATCCAGCAGGACAAATGTTGATTGATAAAATACATGCACTAAAATTAAATTTTCAAAGAGGTTAAACAAGTACAAACCTTTTCATTGCCGTTGTTATTTTATTTTTTTTACTGGAATTTCTATTAAGTTAAAACGTTTATAGTATTTCTTGCTGAAATCAACTTAAGTGCCAATCATAAATAGAACTTTGGCAGTTTTCCTAGATAAGAAACTAACCTGAACTTGACTTTTATAAGTATTCCATACTTATCAAAATCCATGCCATGCTCATCTACAAGACAACAATGTAAATGAGAAATGAGTAACTTAGATTTAACAGTTGAAAATAATAATCCTTATACCAAGAGAAACCTCTCCAGCAACAGCCATCTCTTGAAAGTTCCTACTGAAGGTTTCATTTATCTTGGCAACAAGATTCCGCAACATGGGAAGCCAACTTTCCTGCATGATTAGTTAAAAACGTATTTTCCACAACTAACCAATAATACCTGCCAAAAGAGTAAATAAAGATGACTACGTTAATATTAAGTAAACTCACATAACCTTCAATGTGTTGATCTCATGCAAACATCCACTTAATTCGCTTTCATCCATTTGAAGTTTAGCTTCTATGGCTTCTAGCTGTTGAACATAGACAGAAATCAAACAGGATATTCATGATTTTTTATGCAATACACATTCATTCACCTTGTGTTGGCGATTTTCATATTCTTCTAGAATATTCTGATTAAGAAACAAAATTGAGTTTGCTTCGGATATATTATCTTGAATTGCAGCCTCCAGTTCCTCTACTGTACCTGGCATCTTCAAATATTTACAAAACAAAATTCAATGACCGAAAAGAAATGCATTAGCCAGTCCTATCACCAGAACCATGAGAATGCATCAACTAGGACATATGGTTCTCCAAGGTATAACCAATAATTAACCAAAAAGGTATGCATAAGGCAATAAGAGATTTAGGCTCTCAACAAATCTAAACAACAAACAAAAGCATAGGTCAGGACCAAGAACCAAGTGATTTCGTCACCGACGACCTAACACAGACTGATCCAAATCAACCCAACTCTTTTTGACTTTTTGGATTGTATTTCAGGTTTTGAAATGTATGGCGTTTAGGTACTAGATTTTACAAAAGAAACCATAATCAGTTCAGTTAAGTATATAGTATTTATAAATAATATATGTACTGGAAGAATCTGAAAGAACTTGATAACCGAATAAAAAAACCAAAACCTGAAACTGAATTGACCCATTTTCTCAGCTTGTTTTTCCTTATAAGTTAGGGCTTGGTTTCTTTTTCATCCCAAATCAATTGGCATTTAGTTGAACCTTTTTACAATAGAATTATACAGTTTTCTGATCGGCCAATCAGCACAAGTGAAAAAATTTACTCTGCCAGCCAACTAGCACAAATGAGAAGCTTCAATGCCCCGGTATACAAGTGAATGGGCAGAATGGACGTGGGAATTGATTCATGAGCTCATCCTTCATTGCAAGCATCTTCTGAAAGTCACGAGTGTCTTCTACAAGGACCAAGCTTTCCTCTGCTTTCCTCTCTGACTTCTGTCTTTGCTTGCCAGTAAAACCCTTTCCCCTGCACACCCTGCTGATCATCAAGCACCCCAATTCCGTGCCCTCAAACCCTCTTCGCTATCTCCATGCACTTGTTTTGTGCCTTAGTCTCCCAGAAGGCCAGAACCCTCTTGTCTTTCTCCTCTTTCATTGTGCACTTTCATTGTACTCTCATCACCACTTTCAAGAAACTCTTTCTCAACACTGTTAACATCTCCTTCATAAGCATCCTATTCTTCTTCTTCTTTCCCCTAGTCCTTGTGTGTGTGTGTGTGTGTGTCAACAACAAGTAAATAAGCAAAGCAATGTAGGACAAACTCCACCAAACTGGAAGAAATCAGTCATACTCAGCTTGTCGTACAACAACAACTAAGCCTTATGGAGTGATAATCAATTTCAAGATGTCTAATATGCACATGAACCATTGGTTAATTGGTAGCAATGTAAATAGCAAAATAATTATCACAGTGCATTTCAGTTTGTTCAAAACAGTAAACTCATACAGCATTAGACAGAATCTCAATTCATGTTTCTTGCAAGTTGTAGCTAAATACTCAATAGGAGCAGGTATTCTAGTGCAGTGATGTGGATGTAGTATATATGATTACTTTAGCTACAATACTCATGGTGGTAGTATTGCAGTTAGTGAAGGACCACAACAATGTCCACAAGGTGAGAGGCGGGGCAACAATAGTAGGAGGGAGAGGGAAACCCTAGTCTTGCTTTGTCTCTCAATGGAGAAATCTAATTGAAATTAATTATAGTACAATTAAACAACACAAAATTCAAAACAACAGTGAAAAATAAGTAAAAAAGACAATGTGGAATCGAATTCTTCAGTCCAACACATTCAGTCAAAAGAAGAAATGAAGGAAATGGAAGGGGTTAACTAAATTCAACAAACTAAAATATCACTGATTTCATACGCTTTCCACAGTCAAGCTCTCAATCACATAAGTGATTAAAGAAGGAAAACACACAGAAAATAGGCTATTATATTAGTGTTTACTATCCATTTTAATGCCTTTATCTGGCTATTTCCAATGACTGCCTTCTTTCAGAAAGCTTTTGTTAGGAAAGATAGATTTGGATAGTACTAAGTAAAAAAGACCTATGTATGCAAGAAAAGTGAAACCTGAGAGGAAAGATTCCAATTAACTTTCAGAATGGGCTCTAAATGCAAGCAATTTTATTTTCAGATCTCAAATGCAAAATATTCACCATTTCACCTTCAATAATATCAGGGCATCATTTTAAGCTTCTCAAAGACCTTGTTTGATATTTAGATCAAACGTAATTAAAAAGACGGTCCGGTGCACAAAGCTCCCGTCAATGCAGAGTCCTAGGAACCCTACGAACCACATTGGGTCTATTGCGCCAACCAACCTTACCCTGCATTGCAAGAGGTTATTTTCGCGTCTCGAACCCGTGACCACAAAGTCATATGGCAACAACTTTACTATTGCACCAAGTCTCCCAATTGATGATATTAAATTCATTAATTGGGAGCATATGGTAGTTGATTGCACATCATGAATACAACAAATGAGAACATATGAGCTAGAACAATGACTAGTAATGAACTAGTCTCTGGTAAATAATATTAAGCACAATGACAATAACGCAATTATTGTTCTATGACTTCCCCACTTAAGAATTTAAATGAACCAATTAAAATAGACACCTTCACATTACCTACAGAGTACAATAACATTTTTATTTGAATGCAGTATACTAATAGGAAGAAAATCCAAATCTGGACTAGTGCAAAGAGCAGGCAACAAAGAGGAGCAATTGAAGTGTGCTCTAGAAAAACATAATTAATACACTAGATTAACTTCAAAACACCATAAAAAATTTATCACCTTTAGAAATTCTTGAGCAAGTTTGTCAGTGATAACTGCAATAGATTCTGCATGATGCTTTGATTCTTGTAATTGCCGTTTACATTGCTCAGTTTCTGTTTGACCTGGTATAATTGGCAAAAGTATAATTGTTTGCTACATGAAGTCAGATCAAACCACCATTTCATAAACAGATACTTAGGTTTTAGAAAATATCAGTAAATAAACCAAAAAAGATGGAATCAATAGAACATTCCATGTCCAAGAAGCATGATTCTCATGCTGAAAGCCATGATGTGCAAATAAGATTATGAAGGAGAACACCTTTTCGAGCTTTGTGTGAACATCATGACACCACTTCGGTTGAAAATTGTAATAGTACAGCCAACACAAGTTAGTGTGACATTTAGGAGAACAATGAAAGAATGTGTGAGGTAGATAAAGAGAAAATTCAAGAAAAAAAATCTTTGTGAACAAATAGATATAGCACCCATAAAAGGATAAGGAATGAGAAATCAGTCAAAATGATGGCATGTTAAAAGCCAGACAATGAATTATATAACTCAACAATTTTGCGCAGTTGGAGCCAATAGATGCTGGGTACATGGAAACTAAAAACAGGTATACTAAATATGAATTATTTTATGTAAATAGATGTACCACATTCATTTGGTCGCAAATTTAAGGCTTAATTTTAGGGTGTTTTTAAAACTTTTAGTTTCTAAATTTTTAAAATTATTTTTATGTTTTTAAACTTTTACAAAGACTTCTACATCTACATGAGAACTTGGGTATAGTATTAAATATACAAAAGTCCTCGCACCCTATGTTGGGTAATAAGAATACTAATTATTTTAGATTTGAAATATGCAGAAAAAAAAATATTTTAGGTTAACAAGGGATAAAATAGGTAAGGGAGAAAGTTATGTTGACAAAGAACTCAAATTATAAATCATGGTACATAAGAATGAGTAAAACGAGAAATAAAATAGGTATTATTGTAGATAGTTCGTTAAGGGACGAAGTAATAGGTGTAGTTGGGAAGGAAATAGAATTATAACTCCCAATAGTGGTAGCAAAAGAAACTATTAATGTAATTATCATATATGCACCTAAGTAGGAATAGATGAAGACACAAAACATAAGTTTTGGAGATTAGGTAGCTCAAAAAAATTCTAACAAATGAGATAATTTTAACCGGAGAAGATTTAAATAGGCATGTAGAGTAAGAAATGAGGAATAAATATAATATGGTGCATAAGAGCTATGATTTTGAAATAAAAAATGATGAAGGAAAAACTCTATTGAATTTCATGATAGCATATGAACTTATAATAGCTAATACGTTTTTCAAAAAGGAAGAAGAACACCTATTATATTCAAAAGTGAAAACAATAAATCGCGAATTAATTTTCTTATGATTAGGAAGAGAGATAAAAAAAATTGAAAAACATGCAAGGTCATCCATGAAGAGAAGAGGATAGGAGCAAGTATTAGGAACATAACAACTCAAATACGACATAGGATAAGATGACATCAAATTTGAAAGCGTTAGCCAAGAGCTTACTCGGTGAGTTAAGAGGACATACACCATCAAATAAAGAATTTTGAAAAATAAACTGCTTATAAGTTACAATACACTTGTAAGGACGAAAAAAACTTTTAAAAAAAATCAGTAACCAAGAGAAAGGCTAAGAAAGCAATGAGTGAAACCAAGAATGAAATTTTTGAATGCTTGTATCAACAATTTAATACAAAAGGAGGAAATCACTATAGAATAGCTAAAGCGAAAAAGAGAAAAACAAAGAATCTTACCCAAATAAGATGTATTATAGAAATAAAGGAGCGATGAAAGTGGTATTTTCATAACTTTTTAATTAAAGTTTAGCTAACCAACTTATCTTAAAAAATTTAAATAGGTTAGAGTACATAGAAATTTAAATTTTTATTTGAGCTAGCCTTAAATGAGATGCAAAATAGAAAAGCAATTGGACCGGATGGCATTCCAATAGAGGTATGAAAATGTTTAGAGAAGTAGAGTGTTGAATGACTTATAAAGTTATTCAACCTGATATTAAAACGAAAAAAAAAATCTAATTAGTGGAGGGTAAGTATTTTACTCCCCTATATAAAAACATGTACAAAATTATGTGAATGATATGAATATTAAACTAATGAGTTATACCATAAAAATTTTAGAAAAGAGTGATAAAAAAAATTAAGGAGACCAAGATGATTGAAAATCAATTTAGATTGATGCTTGAAAGGCATACGATAGAAGTTATATATTTCTCAGATAACTAATCGAAAAGCAAGAAAATAAACAAGATTTACACATGGTATTCATTTAATGGAGAATTCTAGAAAAGAAATGTATTAAGGTATCATATATTGAAATAATTAAGAATATGTATGAGGCAGTAATGACAAGAGTGAAGAGTCCAAAAGGATTAAAGAAAGGTGTTAGCGTATCATATATTGAAATGATTAAGAATATGTATTAGGATGTAATGACAAGAGTGAAAAGTCTAAGAGGATTAATTGAAGCGTTTTTTATAAGATAGTTACATTAAAGATCAGCTACATTTTTTTACACTAGTCATGGATGAACTTAGTATATATATTCAAGACACATTACTATGGTAGTTGACATTATTTTAGTGGATGAGACACATAAAAGAGTAAATACTAAGCACGAATATTAGTAGGAAACATACAAGTAAAAAAATTTAGACTTAATAGAGTAAAGACATAATATGTAAATCTTAAAGTATCTATGTTCGTCTTTTGTAAAAGGATGGAGAGGTTAATAAAGGTGTTTTACATAGGATATAAGTAGGATGGATGAAATGAAAGAGTGTCGAGTATTCTTTGTGTTTGTAAGTTACCTTTAACCTTAAAGAAAAGTTTTAAAACATAGTGATTAGACTTATTATGTTATATGGAACTGAATGTTGAGTTATGAATCGAGGACACAAGAAGAAGACCATGATGTTAATGTGGATGTGTGGATATACGAGAATGGACATAATAAAAAATAAGAATATTAGAAAGAAAGTTGAGATTAAGCCTTTTGAGGGAAAACTCTAACATGCACATTCAAAATAGTATAGACATGTACTTAAACGACCGATAAATACTCCAGGTCAAGGTTTAAAATCTCAACCCGTAATGAGGTTTCGGTTCCATACTGGAATGATATGGTTTCGGTGTCATATCGTGTCGTGTCGATACGATTTCGATATATATATTTATATATATTATTAGATAAATATGTTTATTATATATAATTTAAAAATAAGTTGTATATTAATTTTATATAACTTGACAGCACACCTTTATCAAAACTTTTGAAATAAAAGACAAGTAATCTAAAGTATTTTCTAGGCGCAAACATTATACATTCATATCAACAAAAATATGTGTTTACTTAAGAAGTAAGAATTTAAAAGTAAAAAGTTAAGTATGTTAATATTCATTCTTCCAAATCTCAAATTGATTCTAACACACAAAAAAAAAGAAGTTATTATCTATATTAACACAAAGATCCTAATTTATATATAATAATTATATAAATTAATTAGTTATTTATTTCATTAATTTATATAATTATAGTTTATAAATATTCTAAATAATATATATATTAAATATTATAATTTATATATATAGTTTATATTGCATTCTAAAATCAAATTTATTAAAAAAATCTATATATTTTTTTAATTTTTTAACAATTAAAAATTTAGAATTATTTCAAATATTTAAATATTTTTCTGAAATTTTAATCTATTTTTAATTTATAAAAATAATTTAAAATTTAATTTTAAAATTATTTAAAAGTATATAACTATATATTATATAAATTATCTATTTTTATTTTTATTTTTTATATTTTTAATAAAAATAATAAATATATAAAATTTAAAAAAAAATCATATTAATTAATTACCAGTTTGTTTAATTAAGTATTAATTTATATAATATATAGTTATAATTTATATAATAATTAATTATTAATTAGAAACCCTATATTAGATTTTAATAAACCCTACTTTTCCTCTTCTCCTCGCGATTCCGCGATTTCAGTGTCCGCCGCCTTCTCCCCTCGCGATTCCGCCGCCTCCTCCTTCCCTTCCACTCGATTTTTTTGACATCTCTCCTCTCTCAAATTGAAATCAAATTCCGAGGAGTGGTCGTCGCCTCGCTGTCGCCTTGCCGCTTCTACTAATCTCTCATCAGTGGCCTCACCAAACTAATCTTTCGCCGATTGCCTTCGTCGATGCTTCCAAGTAAGCCTTGATGATTTCCTTCTGTTGCGCGCACGTGACGCACGCAATAACGTACGCGAAATTGTCATGCGTGTTGTGTCGATGTCGCCGTCTGTTTCGGACAATACGGCACGGTATTTTATTCCTTGTTCCAAGTAGTCAATGAGACCATAATAAATACGTATATTAATCAAGGAAGAAACAGACTAAAGAAGACTTGGTTCGCAACGATAAAATATGATAAAATTTATATAGATGATGATATAGTAGAGGATCGAGTCTAATAATGTGAGAGGATCCGTATATCCCACCCCACTTAGTAGAAAAAAGACTTAGTTGTTGTTGTTATGTTTTCTTAAAAGGTTTCTTATATCTATTGGGATAAGTTAAGCCTTATCTCAAGAGACTTTGTCCTATAGTTTGCTTTATAAAAGGGCATAGATCCCCATGTCATGAATTATTCATCACTTTTATAAATTTTCCTTTTGCACAAGTTTTGATTCTATGTGTGAGCCCCTCTTCTCTGTGCCAGATTGTCTACAATGTTCCTCATGTCGCATCAATTGGTATCCGAGCATTCCCATAATGCATCAAACATAATCTTCCATAGAGTTCAATGACATAATATAACCAATGTAGTCAACTCATAATAGTTGGGACATAACCTTTGTTTATGTTATTGAATAGTTTGGAACATAAGCCTTTGTTCATGTTATTGGATAGTTACAATATTAAGTTTCTTAAAAAAGAGTGCAAGTATCAAAGGGTTATTAGGGAAAAATTGGCTTGAGCGAATTGATAAATGTGAAAAAAAGAAAAAAGGTCAAAATGTTACCAAAGTAACTAAATTGGCAAACAAGTATTTTCAAGATTACTTGTAATTCTAAAACAATTGTTAGGTTTGTACTGGTATGGACAAAACTGAAACATCTAATCAACCAGCATCAGCTACAAGCCTTGAGAGATTAAAATTATCTAGATTTTCTTCAAACTTTGTTGGACAAAAGTAAGAATCTATAAATCAACCTAGCATTCATTAATCACAACAAAAACAACAACTACAACTCATGTCTCTAGCAATTTGAGGTCAACAAAATGGATTGTATTCCACGATGAGTTCTATGAAAAATTATTTATCTAATAATAGTTGAATAATTCAGACTTAAATTTTAATTGTGTTTAGTCAAAAAAAAAATTATCTTTTGTCCATCACGCATTGCAGTTTGATTGATTGAACTAGTCTAACTATGAAGCTCAACAATTTCTCTTGATACAAATTCTCATCAGCTGAAATTATTTTTCTCTCTTTATCATCTATCTGGATTGTGCAACTTCTCAAGGATAGTAATCTTTTCATTTAATCTCTCCTACCTTGCACATTCATCTCAACTTCCTATAAATAAAATGCACAAAAAAACTGCTCAACCAATTGATTCACATTTTACAAATTGTTTATAGATGTTGTTTAATGTTGGCATACTAAGTACATAAAACACCTAATTGAATCAAGAACACTGGCATCTTATGATTTTAAGCCTTAAAAGGTTCGATTTAAGCTACTATTAATGATGTGAAACTATGACAAATATGCACATCAAATAAGAAAGAGAAAGACCAAAAAAAACTGATTAGCAACAACAAAATAAGATAAAATTTATTTAAATATAGATGATAATATAGTACGGAATAAAGCTCAATGGCATAGAATGATCCATATAGCCGACCCAATCTAGTGGAATAAAGTTTGATTGTTGTTGGTTGTTGTATTATAATATTTCATTGAATTGTATATAAATAATAGTATAGATGAAGCTAATGTAAATTCATAACAAGAATATATTAATATCTTACATCACAATATCAAATTATATTAGATTTCATCCCAATAAGCAATAGGAAATTTTACCATCAAATGCTTTAGACTTAGAATAATCATCATCATCAAATGAAAGTCGACTTCACCATGACATGATTTTTAAGTCACCATCAACTTCACACTTACTATTATTTTGTATATGGATATGATAAGATCCTCAGTTATTTATAGGTGTTGAGTCAACCTTGGCTCTAATCCCTTGTTCCCATATGACAAAACTTGGTTGTTTATTTTCTTACTGGGTTAAATTTATTTTTTTATATTTTTAACTTTAATAAGTTTTCTTACTTATTTTTAAAATCTTATTTTATTTGGAATCGTATTGAATAGAACCAAATTCTAGTAGTTCTTTTCATTTTCAATTCATATGAAAGAACTATATGCTGAAATGATTCATATTCGTGAATTACTGACTATTAAGTATAAAAACTGCATTGCATAAGCTCATCATCAATATCTAGTGAAATTACACAATATCTCAAGAACATATGCGTGGAAATTCAGAAAGGATTTGTGAAGAATAGAAGTGAACTTACAGTTGCTAAAATGTGTAGCAGTTAAGATAGCAGATTTCTCATGTTGCTTGAGATCAGCCTCCATTTCTCTGATCTATACATGGCCATATTACAACAATAATATTATCAGCAAACTAAGTGTTTTGTGACCTTAGAATTACTCACATACAACTGATAGTTGCATAAAAATGTAACACCTCATCATACATATATCCACAACATAGTTTGACCCTGTTTTCAGCAGTTATTTTCAACTTACTTTGATGAAATCACTTGTAGTACCCGTAACAATATTGTGTTCTATTGCAAAGCACATTTATGCACAACCATCACAATACCCCCAACTTTATAGACACAATGTCAATCAGTGAATTAGTCATTGCAAATAAAATTTTGATTATTTAGTAAAATCTTTATAGAAATTTGTCAATATCCAAGTTACGGCTTAGAGAAATTTGATATCGTGATTGACAATGTAATGATGGATAGATTGCCATGATAAAGTTGACTAGCTAATTTTACTTGTTCCAAAAGTTTGAGCTGTTACAGGGACCAATCTAAACTTCTATTAGGAAAGTGACAAATATAGACTTATACTATTAAGAGCAATGAGAAAGAAGGTAAATGTCAGAACTAAGCCTAACCATCTTCTATGGCAATAAATGATACTGTATGATTGACATAACCACTACTTCAAAACCTTTCAGAGATCTTTAAAACATTGAATAACATAAGCAATTGGCTCATGCTCTTGGTCTTGAAATCTTATTTTCCTGTCACAGTACTTGCACTGTGAAGACTGCTATCTTGCCTACTCAACAAATAAGAGCTCAGACTAAAGATAGCAGCAAAAGTACATAACTAAAATAGCATTAGTTCATCCATAGGATCCCTTATCCCTACTGCATCTTGTAATACCCATATATGACAAATTATATTTCCATGCATATCCTCACCACCTTATTAGGAATCCTTAATTTTGAAGAAATTATTTATTTGGGTATTGACAAACATAAGAAAAGAGAATAAAAGAGCACAAAAGAGAATTAGCCATAGGATAACACACTCGAGTCATGCAAATAATAATTAGAATTATAATACATGCGAATAGCAATTAACCATTATGTATGGCAAACACATCCACACTTAGCTGCCCACAGAAGAACCTACAAGCAATCACCAAGCCAAATTGTTAAGATTATTTCAGTTCGTTTACCTTTCCGTCAAGCTCTATGGACAGCATGTGCTTCTCAGTGAAATTCCATTTCAGAGCAACTGCCTCCATCAGAGAAATCTGAAAAAAAGCAACAGAAACTTGAGAATATAAATAAGTGGCTGACAAGACTAATATAAAGCTAAAAATGAGTCTTAGGTGCAGCAAATATGTATGTGGATGCAGCCTGACTTTTAAGTTAATTGCCAGTTGGAAGCGTTTCTCATTCAACTGGATGACTCGATCAACAAGTTTTTGTGTGCCTGACTCCACATCCTCTTTGCTGATGGAATCAAGTTTGCATCTCCTTTGTACTGAAAAAAGAGCAGATCTAAATCAACCGTTTTATACAATTTGGTTGTCCGACTAAAATACACATAGGAAATACTTCAGCACACACCAATAAGACGTTCCAGATCAGTGCGCCTCTTCTTCTCGAGTCTATAAGTCTGGGTCATTTGATCCTGTCAAAATTGGAGAAGGAAAAAGGTTAACATCAAGCACAACATGGAACTGGGCAATAATGCATATCTTTGGAGAACAAACCCGTTGTTTGTGCAAATTAGCTTCTTCATCTTCTAATTGCCTTTGGCGTGCCTGAAGCACTTTCATGTTCTCTTCCAGTCCTCCAATAGCATGCTCAATTTCATCCTTCAAGGATTTCAGTTTCTCTATATCACTAACATCCACGCCTAAAATGAAATTAACAATTACGCAAACTAAGAACAATGCATTAATTGCTTGCAAGGATACCAATAACTAAAGAAAAGATTAGAAACATACTGCACGAGAAAAGTCGTGAAGGGTGGACTGGATCAACAGATGCTGAAATGTGGCCACCATACTTTGATCTGGACCACCTATAATGACTTTCCGGAGTCCAAAGATCCATTATGTCAAGGCTTGAAACCTCATCTGCCCTTTGGTCGGTGGCATGGGTACCAATGTACTAGACAGTGATGTAATTATACACAAACAAAGTCAGTCAATGGAAAACAATCATTTTCCCATTATTCAGTAAAAACATTTAAGATCTAGACAGTAGACAGTACTATAACAATACAACTATGGTTAAACAAAGCAAGAATACCGAGTGCTCCAAACCAGCTTGGCTAATCAAAACATCTTTAACGGCATCAGGAGCATCAAAAACCTGATCAAGCCTATTGCAGATACCTAGCTCACGCATCTGTAATAAATGAAGAAAAATACTCATAAATAAGTTTTAGTCTATAAATGCCAAGTATCAACTGAATCTGCTGGTTTCAGTTACCCTATTTGAAACTTGAAATGCCATTCTGTTGGTCCCTCTATTTTCTACATAGTTCAGAATTGGGACATTGCAAGATTTCAGATTCCTAACCAGGAAATCCCTATCCTCAGGATCCTGTGTTATGAATGACTGCCACAAGAAACAATAATATAATCAATCAACTAGAAGTCCATCTAGTTAAGCATGCTAAAAGAAACTGTTTAGAAAGGTTATATAATGATATAAACTTCCAACTATCTTGTGGTGCATGGATCTTAACCCATCATTCACTAAGACCATAAAAATGCTGAAAAAAGTTGTGCATCTATAAAGCAATAAAACAAAACAAAAAAAGTAACGAACTAATAAAAAAGAAACACCATTAAAACTGGTTTTAAATTATTCATTTTCTGAATTAAAACAAATTTAAAAAGGACCATGTAAATATCAAATTGGCAATAAAAGTATTTGATAATTCAGGATAATAGCAGCCAATGTTCAAGCTGCAAATCAAGGTGTTATAGTGGTTCAAAGTAAATTCCACCTTCGCCTATGTGATATATAAGACCATTGACTGGAGACTCTACCTCCGGTTAATCTTAATCTTCATTTGACCAGATGTAAAGGTTGTTATTACTAAACTTATTTCAGAAAGGTCACCTTATAAAAAGCATTCTTCAACATAAATTAGAAACATTTTCCCACAACCAAGGAAAAAAAGAATACAAAACTGAAACAAGCCAATAGGTAAAATTATAGTACCTTCCATATGTAGTTAGGCACATGATTTTCCAAGTAGGTTGCATGACTCGTATCAGGAACATTTACCTGAGAAAAACTATCAGATTTAGTCCAAATTACAAGTACTTCAGAAAGGAAAGCTGTCAAATAAGTAAACTGTAGTACATAAGTTAATGAGCATACCTCCAGGAGAACAGGCCCATATACTTCTTTCTTCAGCTCTCTTCGATGTTCTTGAACCCATTTGTAAGCTTCAAATATTTTATCTGCACCTGAGTTTCGTAGAGCTTGAAGAAGTTTATTGTTGTTGTTTTCCATCTCCCTCAACCTAAACAATTGCAACCAACCACCATTGATAATGACAAAACCTGCATTTGACAATAAATCTGCAAAAGAAACTTACCTATCAAGGTACTGCCTCAAGATCATTTTCTTCTGAACTAAAATACTCTCTTTCTCCTTCTTTTGAGACTTCACTTCATTCGCACTAATGCGGAGCTCTAATATCTGATTACCTATATTTTCCTGGTCATTTTGCATCAAATTTATCAAGCAATGAAATTGTTACAACCAACAATAAGAGTATATTCTAGATTGTGCACAATAACATGAAGATGAGTAATTGAATATCGTTTTGAATGTACCCTAACAATTTTGTCTCTGCAATAGTTTACAGTATAACGACAACAACAACCAAACATTATCCCACTAGATAGGATCGGCTATATGAATCCTTCTACAGTCTACACCATTGGACTTTATCCCCTACTATATCATCATTTAAATTTAAATAAATTTTATCTTATTTTATTATTGCTAACCAAGTCTTTTTTGTTTTACCTCTTTCTCGTTTGATATGGACATTTATCATAGTTTCAAATCGTTTAACTGGAGTCGTCTAAGTATATATTTGTATCATCTTAAATGGGTCTCCCGAAGTTTTTCCTCAATAAATGCAACTCCGACTTTCTCTCTAATATTTTCATTGTTATCTTGTCCATCCTGGTATGTCCGCACATCCACCTTGGCATTTTCATCTCTGCAACTCTCATATTTTGTTCATGTGCTCACGTGAGCAACATTCAGCTTCATATAGCATAAAAGGTCTAGCCTCAGTTTTGTAGAACTTCTCTTTTAAGTCTTAGAGGTACTTTACGATCACAAAGAACATCTGACACTCTCCTCTATTTCAAGCATCCCGCTTGTATTCTATGTAAGATATCTCTCAATCCCTCCATCCTTTTACAAAAAAGATTCTAAATATTTAAAGCTCTCAGTTCATCATCTTTTACCTTAACAATTGTCTCATTAAGTCTAATATTACTAAACTTAAATTTCATATATTATGTCTTTATCTACTAAGCCTAAAACTTTTCACTTCTAACATTTCTCGCCAAGATTCGAGTTTAGTATTTACTCCTTCACGTATCTCATCTATCAAAATAATATCATCTGCAAACATGTATCGTGATACTGTATATTGGATGTGTCCAGTGAATTCATCCATGATTAGTGTAAAAAGATAGGGACTTAAAGTAATCCTTAATGTAACCCTATCTTTATGAGAAACGTTTCGGTTAATCCACTTAAAATCTTCACTCTTGTCATTATATCCTCATACATATTCTTAATTAGTTTAATATACGCTATGCTAATACCTCTATTTTCTAGAGTTCTCCATATAATTTCTCTTTGGACTCTATCATAAGCTTTTTTTAGGTCGACGAATACCATGTGTAAGTCTTGCTTCTATTCCTGATATTTTTCAATTAGTTACTTGAGAAGATGTATATTCTATTGTGGACCTCCCAGGCATAAAATCAAATTGATTTTTGGTATCCTTCCTTAGTCTTTTTTCTATTACTCTTTCCCAAATGACTCAAGTTTAATACCCCTATAGTTTATACAATTTTGTACGTCAACTTTATTCTGCTATAAGGGAACTAGAGTACTTACATTAGACATTTTTTTAGTTTTCAATATCAGGTTGAATAACTTTGGGAGACATTCCACCTTGTTTCCAAGACACTTTCATACCTCTATAGGAATATTATCTGGTCCAACTGCTAATCCATTTTGCATCCCACTTAAAAATTCTATGATAAAAATTTAAAATTTTATACTCACTTGACCTACTTAAATTACTTAAATTAAGTTGGTCATCTAAACCTTCATTAAAAAGTTGAAGAAAATACCAATTTCATCACTCTTGTATTTCCTCATCTTTACTAGTACCTTATTGCATTCATCTTTAATACATCTTATTTGAATAAGATCTCTTGACTTCCTCTCTCGCTTTAGTTATTCTGTAAATGTCTCTTTCCCCTTCTTTTGTATCCAATTTTCGATATAAGTGTCCAAAAGCTTCATTCTTAGCTTCATTTATTGCTTTCTTGGCTTCTTTCTTGGCTATTGTATATTTTTTTAAGTTTTTCTCGTTCTTCAAAATATATAATTACTTATAGGCTATTCGTTTTCCTTCCCTTTCTCTTGTACTTTCTCGTTCCACCACCAAGATTCTTTACTGGTGCACGTCCCTTTGACTCACCGAGTACACTCTTGACTACTATTTTCAACTTTGATATCATCTTATCCCATATCGTATTCGAGTCGTCATATATTTCTCCTAAGACTTGTAATCTTACTCTGTTCTTAAATATATTTTGTTTCTGATCCTTTAACTTTTACCATTTAATTCTAGGAATCGTGCATATTTTCCTTCAATTAATACTAAGCTTGAGGCGTATATCCAACACTACTAACCTATGGGTAGTTAAATTTTCTCCAGAATGAACTTGCAATCTTTACAAATCTTCCTATCATTTTTCCTAACCATAAGAAAATTAATTTGCGATTTATTATTTTCACTTTTGAACATGACCAAGTGTTTTTCTCTTTTCTTAAAAAACGTATTAGCTAGTTTTTTGTCATATGCTATCGCAAAATCCAATATAGCTTTCCTTCTTCATTTCTTGTTTCAAACTCATAACCTCATGTACCCTATCATATTCCTCATTTTTCACTCCTGCATATCCATTTAGATCTTCTCTTATTAAAATCATTTCGATTGGCAGAATATTTTATAATACCTCATCTAAATCGTCCCAAAATCCAGATTTGGTGATTTATGTAATCCATGCTAATTACATTAATAGTTTCCGCTACTATCTTGAGAGCTATAATCATATCCCCTTTCTAACTACTCTTGCTACTTCATCTTTTGGTGAAACAACAATACTTACTCTATTTCTTGTTTTACTCCTTTCTGTGTACTATAACTTAAAACCTGAATTCTCTATATCTTTGTCTTCTCTCCTACCCATTTTATCTTTTGTACACACAAAATATTAATTCTTCTTCTAATCATTGTATCGACTAACTTCATTGCTTTACTAATAAGCGTTCCTATATTCCATGTTCCAAATCTTAGACCATTAATTTTCCTATAATATTTGTTCTAACCTAACCTATGGTGTGAGAACTCTTGAATATTTAATACTACACCCACGTTCTCATGAAGAAGTAACGGTCCTTGCCGATTCGTTACACTGGACCATGCAACGCGAACTCTTGCCTATTTAGCATTACACCAAATTCTCATAGAGATGTAGTGGTCTTTGCCGAAACATTACAGTCGGACCTTGTAACACGTTCCTTCCGAAAAACATCCTAGCATTAACACAATAGGTTGATCGATCCATTCATTGAACATTTGCCAAAAAGTCCACGCTGGTTGGCAACCTAACGTGCAACCCTCACCCTTTCTCAACCGAGCTTGGGACGGCTATGGCGGGGTTAGTAATAGTTTACGGTATGAGCTAATAAAAAGAAAGAATCTAAGACAAATTCATTGCAAATGAAGACCATGAAAATGTTTTCAGCTAATAAAAAGAATCTAAGATGATTCCATTTCATGAAGATCATGAAAATGTTTCAATCTGTCAGCAGAGTGAAAATTCAAGGCCACAATTTAGCTTTGAGTAGTTGGCTACAGTTTTAAAACAATATGTAGTGATGATTTCTTTTCTCTATTTTTCTCAAGTAACTTATCATAAACATGGAGCTTGAATCAAATTTTTTTTTTTATGGTTGACATATATGATGGAAAAGGAAGATACAGAAATTGCAACAAAACTCTGTGTATTCTGGAAGCAAATCCACATCTATTAATTGTTCATTCATAATCTTTTCCCTTTGCAGTCATGATTTGGAAGGCGAGACAGATAAGGCTTAATCCCAAATGAGGAGCGATGAAATTTCACCAATGCATATCTTCAATGTTGAAGCCATCCAACATATACTAAATCAAAATAGATGTTGCCAAAGTGCTTGTTTCATTTGCTTTTGGATGTTTTTTCTCAGTTATCAATTACTTTTCTGATAGTTATACCAGTTATTAGGATTTCATAACAAATTAATTTGTCAAAGGTTAATATACTTCTCCACTGATAACTTCCAAAATCTAAATCACTTAATAACGATAAGATGCATGAAATCATAAGAAAATAGTTGTTACAATTCCATTGTCCTTGTATAAGGTCTTTATCATCATTTTAAAACAAAAAAATGGGGGGAAACAAATTTCTAAAGAGAACTAGTGCAGAAAGTGTAGCAATTAACAGTAAGGCACATGTTTTTTTTTCAATTCTCAATCTTAGACTACATGATACAGTTGCAATTATGGAAACAACATATCTCTGTGCAAAAATATTGTTGGTTAATGGAAAACATATTTACTGATGCTTAAGAAACCATACAATCTCATTCGTTGGAGGTTCATAAGGTGGATATTCCGCAAGTTCATTTTCAGTAGCAAGAAGTTCTTCCTTTGCTTTTATGATTCTTTGTTTGCGAGACTCTTCCTGCCTTTTCAGCTCTTTCATTTCAGTATATTTTCCTTGCACTTGCACACCCTATGAAAAAAGAGTATCATTAACACATTCAGAGTAGAAAAAGGATCTGTTGCTAAAAAAACACTAAGTAGTACCATTCCACTTTCTTTCTCAAAAACTTCTGCACGTCTCTTTGCATTTTCACTTATTTGGTTGGATATCTTCTTGCTTATCAATTCATGGGTTGCTTTCTCTTTCTTCTGCTCCCTAAAGATGATAATGATAACATAATGACAGTTGTCTGTATAATAACCGGCTCATAACAAACCCATTGTGCAAGTTACGTGGGTGAATTCTCAAGTTACTATATTAAATAAATGTAGATTGGGACAGGTCCAATGACATAGCAAGCATGGAACCTCAACATGCTTCAAATCAATAGAGCCACATTCCTACAACCACCCAGTTAGGAAGACCAAGGGAACAATGGACAAGATCGTTTGAAGAATACAGGTCTGCCAGCAGATAGAGGAAGAAGAGATGGAAGAGGCAGGAGAAAAGGGCAAAAGATATCCTTCAGTCGCTAATGACAACTCATTTACTCCAGTGTACCATACCATCTCCAAAATCAACTTTTTTTAATCAATCTTTCTAAGATTTTCATTATGCCATCCAGCAAACCTATACACTCAGATTTACTCATCATATACTCAAAACCTTAATTCAAATTGAATTTTCACCCATCATGATGAGCATGTCTGGTACTATGTTTTTGCACTTTGCATACTTTAATGGTTACCATCATTATGCTTAAAGTACCTCAGTGGTGTGTCAATCAGACATCAAAATGAAAGATTGAGTGATTTGACAAGGTTTCTGAAAAAGATATGTCGATCTTTGAGAAGGCAAATAAAATAAGGTTAAAAAAAATTATATGTGCATTATGAAAACAATTATCTCGTATGCTAGAACCAAAGGGATAGGTTTTGATTCCAATTTATTGCTAAAGGGATAAGCTTCCTCAACTAGAGTTACAAGAAGAAAAATCATGTTTAGCAGACCATTGAGAAAGTCTTGATAAATGAGCAGATCTGCGTAAGTTAGACATAAATCTGTCAATTCTAAAGAAAACATAATGTTCGGATCAACAAGAGGTGAACAAGAGACGGCAACAAGTAGGATACTCACGAACTTTAAATATTCATCCTTGTATGCAAGTAGATATCTAAATACACGTTGCAGTCCCATTCCTGTCATGGGTATCTATTCCTTTAACCATATCCATCTCACAATCTTAATATGGTAAATGTACCTGATTAAATGGGTCAAGTACCTATGTGTGCCTGCCAAAACTTTACCTCATAACAATATGCAATAAAGAAAGGAGAAATGAAAGATCAGGAATTTTAAATATGTATATTGAATTTATTCAGATACCTAAACTTTTAAGCTCAAACTCACCCCATTCCTTTTATGAGTTCCTACTAGTTTGCCCACACTCATCTCAAATCCATTTAATAGTGACTAATACTCATTTAAATAGGTAGGATAGTCATGGATACCCACTAATACCCATCACATTGCTATCCCTATGTCTGGAAACAAAAAAAAAAAAACATGATCCAATAATAGAGACTACTAAGAGAGCATACTCTATAGGTCTTTTAAGATCATTCAAGACTTTAGCAGCTTCATTCATATTTTTCTTAGCTTCAGCCTCTTGCTTCTTTACTTCTATATATTCCACTTTCTTTAGGTCATACTTAAGCCATGGCAGTTTCTTTTTCATCAACTCAACCTGCAAATGGCAGGAGGCATCAGAGGCAAAGACAAAAAAGAAAGATCGAAAACATTTTTTGAAGGCTGATAAAAATACACTCACATATTCAAGAAGTTTCTGCCTCTGACGAACACGTTCTACATCTCTTTCTTGCTCAGCATTCATGGCCTTAAGCTGATTTAGTGTCTCTCTATTCTGCTTAACAGTCTACAAGGAAAAAAAAATCAGAAACATAGTTAAAAGCACAAGTAGCAACTGCTCCAAGTTGTTTCAAACAAGAAAATTCATTTGTGTTTGAAGCCATTGTCGGCTAAATACCAAGGGAAAAAGTGATCACACAGTTGTAATTGAGGTTTTGATAGTCAAAAGGGTAGTAAACAATATTCTCAAAACACTGAAAATAAACATTTTGAAGTACCACTTCAAGTTTCTTCATTTGCACACTTTTCTCTATAAGTTCTTGATGTTGTACAGGCAGATTGGGATTACCAACAGCTTTTTCTGTTTCTTCCAGCAATTGTATCGGTGTCAACTTAGCAAATTCACATACACGATCTTGCGGAAGAAACTACGAGACACAAATAAAGAAAAATGAATCAGTTCTCCAAGAAATAACAAGCTATCACCAAATGATACTCATATGCATAGCCAAAGAAAAATATAGGTCTACGCATACAATGGCCACGGGCACATAGCCGCCAAACACAACTAAAAAAACAACCACGACATAGGAAAAAAAATCAACTCAAAAGTTAAAATGGCAGAAAGCTAAACAAGAAACAATATCTAACCTAAACTGACTGTATGGAATTAGCACTCAGGTATCTTCTACCATGCTAACGCGATAAGAGGCATATGAGTGGATATTCTTATAATTCCCAGAAAGCTTTTCTTCTTGCTGTTTATTTTTTCCTTGTACTCTTTGTTTATGCCAAGGAAACCAGTGAAATGGCTTTTTTGTCAATACATCAATAACAAGATTTAGAAGTTAATTTCAATTATGTGAGAGCATATTAAATCAATTGAATCCAAACCTAAAAGACTGAAGGACAAGCTTCAAAAATATTTTGAGCAGCTGAGAACCTGCAAATGTAACATGCACCGAATTCAGACTAGACAGAAGTGCAAGTTTCTGCTAAGTGCTGACATCTATAATGAAATTCCATACCCAACTTAAATCAGAAGGTTCCATGAACAGCAGTTCATCGTGCAATACCAAGTTTATGTGCATGCCCAATTTGCCTTGACCTAGACAAAAGCTATTGGTTTTGGATGTACTCACCTATTTCTTATTGTACACAAGGACCAATGTGCAACAACTTAAGCAACTAATAACCTCGTCCACAATTCTAAGATCTACTCCATGGTGCAACCAAATAAAGAAGAAAAACAAAAGGACGATCAGAAGTATGGTGAAGTGAGGAAGAAGTTCAAAATTCAAAGTAGCAATTCAGAATATAAATACTGCAGATAGATTAGAAATGCCCCATCTTTGGTGTTCTCCAACTATTACATTTAGATTCAGGGGGGGAATGGGCAGGGTAAACGAAGGGAAATTTTGATGACAGAGGTTTAGCTTTTCTGAAAGTAAATGAGAAAAAACAACTCTTTCTCATGAACCTCCTTCCAGTCTTTGTATGCCACAAGTCGGCTGGAATTGAGCAGACAACTATAGTTCTGTTAGATACATTTACATTGATCAACTACTGAGCAACACAGAAATGGATTTGTTTTAAGGTACGCAACAGGAAAGTTCAAACTATTTAAGGAATTCAAGAAGATACCATAAAAAAGTTATAGTTGTTCAAGCAAGATAGCACCAGGTTCCAATGTTGTAAACAGTAGAATTCAATTGGCTTGAGTTGGGTGACATTCTATACTAAGAAAATAAATTTATAAACACACTCACAAAGTTTAAGAAAAATAAATTATCCAGGGGTGGTAACTGGTGAAAAATTATCCATTTATCAATAATTAACAGTGAGACCTCATAAGACTTAGCTAGTATATAGATTTAGCAAACAACAAGAGACATGCACACAAGTGAGCTAAGATATGAATTCTAACAAAGCCAGAAGCTCAAAAAACTAAAAGGCACACAATCTTCCACAAAACCCAAACAAATTAAAAAGCAAGCTCAATTTAGATTTAGCATTTATTCAGTATGCATATCAGATAAAATTTCTAGTTTGGAATGCCTTTGGCCTTCATTTGACCTGTACTATGCTTAGTGGAAGTGAGTGCTTATTTGCCAATTGGTTGGTACCGCCATTCTTTTAACTCTCTGGAATGGGAAAAAGGTGATAATGGTAATAATTTAAAATTAAAAAAAAAAAACAAGCATCCCATGACACACCCAGAATAGAACTTTATGATTAATGTTACTTTAAGTAACAATCAGTATGTGGGAGAAAGAGAAGCAAAGTCAATTTAAAATTAAAAAAAAAGACAAGCATCCCATGACACACCCAGAATAGAACTTTATGATTAATGTTATTTTAAGTAACAATCAGTATGTGGGGGAAAGAGAAGCAAAGTCCATGGTTTTGACATATTTACTGCATCATTATCCTATTGCTTAACAACAATTTGAGGGGAAATATATAATTATATAAAGAAGCTATTGTAACACTTACTTGAGTCAAATTGTTAACTTGGATATTAAACCTTTGAATGACTGCAATAATGTCCCTCTTTGGCACTGTGGTTCCTGCAATTAGGGCGTCTTGTTACTATGTATTTAAATATGCAATTTAAAACTTAAACAATGTTAAATATGGTCCAATGCATTATAAACCAAAAATGTATAACAAGCATGAGGTCAAAGAATTAACCAGCGAATCATAAATCTTAAATGAGTTTCATATGCTAAATACACTCCATCAAGAAGCTACTACTTGATTAAAGGATAAGATTTCTAATCTTCTTGAAAGTACAGGTTCAACTTGCAACCTTAATCAACTGATTCAAGTAATAGTGGATACAACTTGATCTAGGGCTTCATGTAATGCTCACTAGTGGATGATTCTTAATCAACAATTATTATCTCAAAAGGAGGGATCAGAACTACCCTGCATGAATCTACAAAATATATGCATAATTGAAAATTATTTTCTTGTGCATAAATAAGTAACAAACTATCCAATTGCCACCAATATGGTTCAAATTTAATACTATGTAAGAGTGTTACTATTTTCAATTTGTTTAACAATATATTGTTTACTGTATAAATTCAGATCCTTGTGTAATTGTACATCAATAATCATACAATGAAGAATAGAAAAAACCAGAGGTAGTACAAGAAATGCCATGAAATAACATTCATCCTTACTCCGTAGGGATAATCTGTAACAAAAATCTTTCATGATAATCACAATCCAGTGATATTTTAGCAATTCCTACAGGTAGGAACAAGAATATACCATGATGGAAATGTATCATGTTTGAAATTATGCAAAACATGTCCATTTCTTATTGGTGGTATCTAGCAGTAAGGAATTCATAAGAACTGAATGACTAAAAGATTTTGGTATGTAATACATGGGTAGAACTATCATCATCGAGTGGTGTTTTTCTCAACTATATGAATCTTATACCTCCATTAACTCCATGCAGAGTTATATCACTAGTAATATTTAAATTAATTAAATCACAATTTATTACATCAACTAATAATTACTTTGTCCTTCCTTTCTACCCTTTACACATTGTACTTTACTAGCCTCAACTCTTCTAATTATAAAATCTATTAGCAGTCTTTGAATATGTTGTATCACAACTTAATTTCTCTCATTTTATCATTTGATTGAGCTACACTTAATTGATCGTTGGTATTTTTATTTTATACTTTCTAGTAACCAGGCACATCCATTTTCACATTTATCAACATTTTAACATGTTATTTCAAAAGAGTCACACAATCTACATTGTGGTTGGTAAAGTTTAGTGACATGTACAATTTTCCTTTTAGCCTAGGAAGAATACAGAAATCACACACCAAAAATTCATAAAAATTCAATCATTCATTTCTTATCCTATTAATAATATCTTCACCACTATCCTTTTAGGCTGAATAATAATCCAAGATAATTAAAACTCGCACAGTGACTTTATATCCTCTTCTTAACTAACAGCAATTTTATATCCTATTTCATATTTCCAAAATACTTAGAACAGAACAACATACATAAAAAATTGTCCTTTGATGAGTAGCATCAAGAGATAATACCATTGAAGGCCCACTCGGACCTGTTTGACGTGTCAATCTTCCTGGTGATCACAATCTTCTCAAGCTCAGTCTCTCCTCTCAAAGATATCTTTATGTGTCCAGATTCTTCACCCCGCTTCACAAATGCTCCAATACTTGAAGCCCTTCCAAGAAGCTGAAAAGAGAGGCGAAAAAATCTCATTTAAATTTCATCCACGTGCAGACACACACAACAAGCATGATGATAAAGAGGGAGAGAGACCTGGGGTTCTCCTGCGAGTCCTAGAGCAATAGCACAGACGAGAGAACTCTTCCCGGAGCCATTGGGACCTATGACTAGATTGAGGCGGGAGGCAGGCTGGCACTTGAGGTGTTTATAAGTCATGAAGTTGCGAGCTTCTATTTCGACAATGTTACCCGGTAAAAAGTCATCCTCCCCTCTGCAAAAGCACAACTTGCTTCTCTAGGTAGCGCTTCCTTGGACACAGAGCATAAACGAACAAGATAGGAAAGATAAAGGGAGTACCTTTGGTGTAGCTTAGGGCGTTTCGCTGGGCGTTCCTTCATTAAAGGACGAAGAGTAGCAACGCAGCTGTCGATCCCTCTCCCAGCTCTTCTCCACTCCTTTCCAGCGTGTAGATCAAGAAGAAAAAGGATGATAGCACCGCAACGATGCCTACCGGACTTCGCGGCCTAGGGTTTTTGCCTGGCCGAAGAGGGCAACGAAGCAAGGGGGAGCAAATAGAGGCGCGAACTCTAATATTATTGTGTTTAGCCTGTGGAATTTATTATTTTTTTGTTGTTGTTGTTTTTAAGCAAAATAAAAAAAATTAAAAAGATTTGGACAGAAATTAATATTAAAATAATCAAAAGCACTCTTTTTTTATTTATCGTTAAAATAATATTCTATTCCTTGTCGTTTTATTTTTGTTCCTTAAATACTCTTATTTTTTAAACTATTATATTAATTATAAATTATAATTACTATAATATAAAAATAAATATATATAATTATCCTCACACAGTAAATTATTAAAAAAATCTTCAATCAAAAATATTTTTTTATGTCCACTCTCCACGTGAGAAAATCTTATTTTATGCTTCCTAAAACTTTTTTTTTACTCTCTAATACATCAAATTACAAATTCACCCTCCTTAATCTCTTTATCTCTCTCTCATTTCTTCCCCGGATACAATCTTCATCCTTACAAAGGAAAAGGTCTAATCAAACAAATCTATTGATCCATCAATCCCCACCGGCGATAATGTAAAGTCTTAATCACTGAGATTTACCGACTGACCAAACCCATTGACTAGGAGACTAAAACAAACGACGAAAGAGACAGAGTCGAAATCAATCAATCACCTCAAAAAATAGTAAGTTTCTTCACTTTTTGTAGTTTTTTGATCGATTAGTCGCATTTTGTTCAATTTTCACAGTTCATTATTTGTTTGTTGTTGGTTATTATTCGAATTTTTTTGTTTCTCGATTTTCAGTGGGTCATTATGCAATTTGTGTAAAGTTTTGTGCTATTTGGTGGTGGTTTGTTACATTTTGGTGTTCACTAAATTGATGATGACGTGTTTTGGATTAAGAACTTTCACAAATCACTTTGATTTGTTGTATTTTTATAATCATTGTTCAGTGCTTTCTAGTTGGAAGGAATTTACACGAGGATAACCACTTTGGGAGGTTGGGCAGAGGGATACTTAACAAGAATATGATATTGCAATGGGTATAGTTTTATTTGAGTCAAGAGATTGAGATGAGAAGATGAATTAGATAATTGATTATGTTCTGATAATACTAAGAGTCAATGGTGAATTAGAAAATGTAAAGTGAT
>JBBUKS010000042.1:505651-518143 GCA_038050645.1 Hedychium gardnerianum
CACCAGGTCTTCCTGCCGGAATCTCACATCCGGACTTCAGCCAATCGTCTGGTCCTCCCTGACCCGACTGGACTTCCCACCAACTATCTGGTCTTCTCTGACCTAGCTGGATTTCCTGTCAGAATCACACATATGGACTTCTGCCCGGACTTCATCCAATCGTCTGTTCCTTCCTGACCCGACTGGACTTCCCACCAACTATCTGGTCTTCTCTGACCCAGCTGGACTTCCTGTTAGAATCACACATATGGACTTCTGTCTGGTGTCTGACCCTCTAGATCCGTCAAGTTAGTCAACCCTGCACACTTAGCTCAAATTATTAAATAGTAACACTTTAACTTTAACCTGTTGTCATACATCAAAACATAGGGTTAAACTTTTAGTGCAAAGTGCACCAACAATAGTCGGGGTCGAGATCAAAAGACTCGACAATATCAACCTCGCACTCCTGTCGTGGTCGAGCGCATATTGAATCTCCATCGGCAAATATCTATTTTCGGACTCAAACTCCCTCAACTCTGACATAGTTGGGGTTGAGATTAAAAGACCCGACTATATCAACCTACCCCTCCTGTCGAGGTCAAGCGCATATCGAATCTCAATCAGCAAATGTCCTTTTCTGAGCCCAAACTCCTACGACTCGGACATAGTCGGGGTCAAGATCAAAAGACTCAATAATATCAACCTCCCCCTCATGTCGGGGTCGAGCACATATCGATCGAATTTCCATCGGCAAAAATTCTATTCATGACTCAACCTCCCCTCATGGTCGGGATTGAGCCCTCGATGTGAGATCCATCTAATGACTATCAGTATGGAATCTAAAATCGCAAGAGACGAAGGGGGAAACATTAAAGCGACAAGGCTTAAAAGCCAAATGTCACATTATGGCCGATCATCGCCTCGCCTCCGCATTTATCTGCTCCCCTATTTTGGATAAGTGGTGTCCATGGGGAAAAGGTCATTTTCAAGGCCCAATGTCCCCTCTTAGTTGAAGATCCAATCTCTTGAGTACAACACAATTGAAACCCTCCCATGACTTTAGTCAGAAAAATATCTTCCATTTCATTCAAAAAGAAGGCCTCTCGGCCCATTACAAGCAAAAGACAAGAAAAAAAAACCAAAGCTTGCGGGAGTTGGTCATCCATCGACCTTCTTTGAGTCGAGCAACTCCTCCCACACTCGGTGCAAATCGAGGAAGGCTAGTGAAGTACCGTCCGATACATATATGTCGAATAGTGCCTTCAAAGCCTTGCTAGAGCCACCTTCACATGTGGTCATCCAACAAGCCAAAGAATTCCTCTGACTTCAAAAATTCTTATTTCCGACTAGCCCAGTGCTCCTCCTCTCTAGCCTTATAGTCTCCCAGTTCAGCCCTCACGATGTCTAGCTGAGTGGACACTTCCCCACGACTCTCTATGGCCTTGACAGCCTGCCCCTTCAACGTCTCTATGACTTCCATCTATTGGGTCAGCCGAGCATGCAAATTGGCGTTGACCTTCTTCAGACCGGCGATTCTATCCTCTTGCATGGAGATTCAGGTCCCCTAAGCCACCACTCGGGTCACTAATCGCTTCCGCTTTGCTTCCAAGGTGACCACCTGAGTCAGAAGACTTCTTGCTCTTTGCTAGCGACTGCCTCTAGTTCTTGCTCTAGGACGGTGATGTTCGCTTGGGAAGCCTCAAGATCCTCCCTCAGCCGAGTAGATAAATTTGCTTGAAGTTGGGACTCCTCTCGGCATCGAGCTGCCTTAGCCTTAGCTGCTTCTGCCACTTGGGTAGATTGACCCAACCAAGCTTCTAGGTCAGTAACTTTCCTTTGTAGCGTTTGGATGTGCTGATACATGTGGGGCACTCAGTTGTGGACCTCCTAGGTGCTCAAACTAAAGCTGCAACAGTTGAAGTTGTAAAAAACAAAGTAAAACTTCAACTCTCAAAATCGCCTTTGAACACATACCCTGTAAATGGTCCCATTGTGTCGGCGGCAAATGTCCATCGCGTCGAGATTCTTCAACTCCTCGGTGATGCTATTTTCCCTTATAAGATCCATCAAATTCGCTCGGGCCATCGACGAAGTAGGTTGGCTTGGTCCCGTGGGGGATGGGGATGGAGCTGAAGTTGATGTAGGCCTAGCAAGTAGCCCGATCAGCTCATGAAGGGGCGTCCTTCTCTCGACTGAAGAACCCCGACTAACAAGGGCTCTGAGCGGCGTCTCTTCTTGGACCTCGATTGACAGACTTGACCTTGGTGGGCTCGACTATTGTGGACTTAGCCTTGGCGAGAGGCTCGCTGGCAATTCGAGAGTTTCTCCCGACATGATGACCGAACCGGAGGGTATGGGTTGTGCCTTGGGCACATCACTTTGTCGACGCTTTCATTTTCAAGGGTAGGATGCCACTTCAATAGTTGGTGCTGAAGCAGTTTCTTCAACAGCTTTTTCCTTCCACTCGCTCGATTCATAATTTCTTCGACGAACTTTGTCACTTCGCCTGTTCGGCTAGAAGGATCCGTGTCAAAGCCCGTCCCCATGGGCGATCGAGCCGGAGGTAAGTCAACTAAGCTCTTAGCTCCATTGATCGCGTCTTTAGAAATCTTTGGCATAATCAGTGCTTCCATAGCCTCTCGGTTCCTCTTTAGTTGCTTATTGATCGATATGTTTAACATGGTGACACCTGCATCAAAAGGAACATGAGTTAGTCTTCACAGAAGAAGATGCAATAAAGAACTTACCGAGTGGCTCAAACAAATTTGTGGCGTTCAAACTCAATCGGGTTTTGTACAGCAGGCCCTCGTTCTCAATCATCTTTGTTGTGTCGAAGCACATATCAGTCAGGATCTCCTTGGCCTTCTTATACTCGGGCTCCATCTTGTATCACCCAAGCGGCAGGGGAGGCGACAACTCCACTTGCCAGTCGGTTGGGAAGGTGAAAGGGGTCAGAGGTTTTCCGAAAAAGAACCGAGTCTTCCAACCTTTATGAGAAAACGAGTATTTGTCCAAAAAATTACAACTCGGTCTTGCCATAAAGTAGAAGACTTTGAGATTCATTCGCTTAGGGTAAAAGAAGTAGTGAAAAGAAACGGGACTCAAGGGATTCGGTATAACCTAAACACTATGGCTACACCACATAGGATCCTAAAGGAGTAGGAAAACTTCCGTGGGGCCGGGTCGGTCGCCCCATGTTCGGTGTTACTTAGTTCATCATTTTCAAAAGGAGTTGGGGCTAGTTAATGGAAGGGAATATGGAAATACTCAGAGATATCCCTAAAAAATTCGGGGATCAGGAAACGGAGGCCGCTAAGAAGTTGGCCATGGAAGAAGGTGAGGAAGCCCAGTGGTGGCTGGTACGACACTTGATCCAGTTGCGATATCCGGATCCTATGGTCCGTCGAAATGCCGAAGGTAATTCGCAATTCATTTTGGACATTCTTGGAAAAAGTCGATTGCATCAACTCATACCAAGGAGATAGCGGGTTTCCCTGGCCATGATCCCGGAGAAAAGAAAAGAGAAGGGGAAGAACTTAGAAAGGTCGTCGGAGCAAAAGACAATTGTTGGGAGCGGACACAAGAGAAGAGGACATCTGAAAATGATAACTATGGCTCTCTCTTCCCCATAATATATTGTCTTCCGCTCAAGCACAACCGTCTGATCTAAACGGTGAAAAGGCGGGATCATTTTTTGTCCATTGGATTGAATGCGCTGACCAATGCAACCTTGATAATCATGAAGATTTGAATGACGCATCGATCCCATCAGTCCATCAAATCACTTTGACTGACAGAACCTCAAAAAAGTACAACCATAGCATGTTTGACTCAAAAAATGAGGCTAATTGTGTCACATACCGCATTAAATAAGCATGTTCGCATTAAATACAAAGCAACAAATCGAATCACGCCAAAGATTTGTAACCTTGACACGCGGCATCTCCGATATGGTTATTTTCCAACATGATAATCCAGTCAGTCGGGCTCACGCCACCTTCGACTGGACTTGGAGGGAAGATTTGTGATGTGGGGCATACGGGAGGACACCACGTGTATCCCAAAGGTCAAGCATCATACTTAGATGGCGGTCAAAGTCAAGATTAGTCAACACTTGACAGATCCGTTCGGGTAAGTCCCTCTAGCCCCGGTCAGGAGAACATCACCATCCCCGATTAGGTGCACTTCGCCCATTCCCAATCGGGCACACATCGCTATCCCGGTCGGGGCACACATCGCCATCCCCGGTCATGCAGACATTGTCATCCCCGGTTGTGCACACATCGCCATCCCCGGTCGGTCACACATCATCATCCCCGGTCGGTGCACTTCGCCCATTCCCAATCGAGCACATGTCACTATCCTAGTCGGGGCACACATCGACATCCCCGGTCGAGAACACATCGCCATCCCCGATCGGTGCACTTCGCTCATTCCCGATCAAGTGCCACTTGGCCATTTTCACTCAACTCCATGCTTTTTTGTTTAACAGGCCCAAAACCTTTGGTCCAGTTATCTCACATCTCAGATATTTCCCGACCTAGTCCAGTCTAGTACCAATTGTGGTGTATGTGCTGACACAACACGTGGGATAACATGCCCAGTATCTTGACCCACATGGCATCCGTAGATATAATGAGACATCTCTTTACTATGATATGATACGCATCCCATCATTAATTAATATACACAATTAATACTGAGGGGAGAGATATTTGGTAACAAGGGTATAAATGGTCGTCCGTGCCTATGGATAAAGGTATGCTTTCATTTTTCTCCGCATCCTATTGTTCATCTTCTCCATATTTTTCATCATTAGAGACTTACTTGAGCGTCGGAGTGGCTAAGCCGGGGCATCCCTGGCCATCATTCTGACTCTCCTCTTCTTTGGTTCTCTCTCCTAAGTGTAGGAAAGCCTGATACAGATGCGTGCTTTAGACGTTTCACAAAACATGCGTAGCGGAAATAAAAATATAATAATTCTTAATTATTATAACACACATATCTATGCATGCAAGATACAACACGTACGGACATAACCGCATAACTAAAATTTTACGAAGAAAATTAAATTAATCATTAATCTAGTTATACCTGACGAATCACGTGAAGTGGGAATGACATCAACCGATAGACGCTTTGGAGCCTCGCCTCTATTCATATCCACGTTGAGTTCTTCAAGACAACTCCGTGAGCAACAAGGTTCACTTCCGATTGGTACTAGCCAAGCATGGAGGTGACGCGATCTAAGAGGAGAAAGATGCCAAGAAGCTTGAGGAAGAAACTTTTCTTCCTTTGCTTTTTTTTGGCCACGACAACAAAAGGAGAGACCTCCTTTTGTTTTTGGTCGGCAGCAAAGACAGGAAGAGAGGGGAGAGAAAAAGTTTAAGCTTCAAAACCTAACTTAATCAATTATTTTCTACATAAAAATTCTCTTCTATATCAATATATAAATCCCTTAGATGGATTGGATCAAAAAGCCCAAACCCAACCCATTTTGCCTTAATCAAAATTTAACCCATTAAATTATTGTTTGGTTCACAACCAAAACAACTTGGTTTAAAATTAAATCAATTTGGTTCATAACTAAATCAAATAGGGTCTAACTCTTCCATAAGAGATGTGACTCATCCACGCTTCTGTTGCTACAAAATATCTTCCATATTTATCTTTTGTCTGGTTCAACCAAACATACATCTCTCGATATGAGAATTAAATTCTCAAATTTGTTTTACGTCTTTTGGATACTTATAGTATGTGTGACCTTATAGGTTTCCGGTTATGTTGGTCGTCCATAATTAACCATTAATTATAGAACGATCATGAATGACACCTAATAGTACATCATGATCCCCAATTGACCGAAAAATCACACGTTGATTCTAGAATTACTTCTGAATCTTTCAGCAGCTACAATGAGTCGTATCTTGTTCCTTTCACTCATCTTATATTCACTTGGTTTAGGACATGGTCTATGTGTCAGTCCTCATTAGGCTGACTACGTCACACCTAACCCAAGCTATATTTCTTTATCCTGTGGATTCAAATTACTCAAACATGTGTCCAAGAGTCTCGTACTCTTGACAGGTGATGTTTTGGCCAAAGATTTTGAGTAATAATCCTGACAAACTGTCGTAGGGTATACATATCCTTGTAAGGAGTGATGAATTCTTTGTTGGCTATCCAATCACCTTTGAGCACTTCGACTTATAACCAATCATTCCGGGTCCACACCTCCTCGGAGATGCTTGCTTAAGATGTCAAAGTATAAGTCTTCATTGCCAAGATGACTTGAATACCTCAAGTCGAAGGAAACTCGCACTTAAGCTGCAATGAGATTTTCATTGACATATCTATATATGTAAAGAACTAAATGAAGTCTCATGACAGGTCACTCCAATGAACAAGTTACCATTAACTAGCATCTACGTTTAACTCTCGATATCCTAATGTCTCCAGCCAGTGAGGAGTGACTGCTTGGACAAGCCAAGGAGTATAACTCGTGCTAGTCTCACAGAATTAATGATATCCGAACTCATCAACTCATTGACAAAGGAATGTTTCAATACATTCATAATTACACATGTAGAGATGCTCACTAGTTGTGATCTAATCACAAGTTTCTCATGCTATTAATTGTATTACGGACATTTAGTAAATGAATTTATGATTCAATCATACACATAAAGAAAGTGCACTCAAATAATGAATAATCTATTTATTTAATAAATAATACATACCATAAGATGATTGCCTTAAGACACCTCTCAAATATAACATACTCCCACTTGGCCTAATGTCAATCGCCATGGTATCCAATACCACAAGCCTCTACATGTCTCTCAAACTTGTTTTGAGGTAGATGTTTTATCAAAGGATCTGCTAGATTCCTTTTGGTGGGAATTATCTTGACTTGTATTTCATTCCTACTTATGATCTTCCTGATCACATGATGCGGCGAAGCACATGTTTAGATCATTAATGAGAACAAGGTTCCTTGGCTGAATCAATGGCCACATTGTTGTTACAGTAATCCAGTACTATTTAACAATGCTCAAAATCACATCTAAGTTCAGTGACGAACTTCTTGATCCAAACCTCTTCCATTGCTGCTTCAAAAGCTGTAATGTATTCTTCCTCAGTGGTAGAATCTATAACTATTTCTTGCTTGGAATCTTTCTAACTTATTGTGACTCCATTTAAGGTAAATACGTATCCAGACTTGAACTTGAAAATATCCTTAGTTCTTCTCAAGTACTAAAGGATTGCCTTAACAGCCACCCATCAATCCATTCTTGGATCCGATTGATAACTACTCGTGACACTCAGAGCTTACAATATTCTAGGCCTTGTACATAACTCGCATACATGATTGATCCTATAGCTGACGTATATGGGATCTAACTCATATGAATTCTATTGTCTCATGTGATTAGGCATATAGACTTTGAAAGGTGAATCCCATGTCATATGGGACTTGGATTCTTCCATGCTAAACCATTTTATCACTTTATTGATGTATGTATACTGTGAAAGACTAAGCAACCTTTCAATCTATCTTTATAGATCTTAATCGCAAGGATATAGGTTGCTTCTCTCATGTCTTTCATGGAGTATGACTTGGACAACTAAACTTTAACTGACTATAGAACGACACATCATTTCTTATAAGTAATATGTCATTAACATAAAATACTAGGAACACTACCGCACTCCCACTAACCTTCATGTACATGCTATTACTCCTTTAGTTCGGAGATTTGCTTTGTTTGTATTTTCATTTTTAGGATGTCATTTGGAGCTAAAATGAAGAAAAATGGATATTGGAGGAAGCTTGGGGAGCAAAACCAGTAAGCATGGTCGTGCCTCCTCAAGGCACGGTCGTGCCATTTCAAGCCACGGGAAGGTCTTGCCCTATGGCCATGAACTAGCTATGGGTATAAGTTTGAAGAAGGCACGGTTGTGCCTTTTGGCACGACCTGGATGTGGGGTGTTCCAGTTTTCTGCTGTTGATAACCCTTGAAGAGGCATGGCCATGCCTTTTAGCATGTCCTAATCATGGAAGTCTCTAGATTTATCATGGAGGGGTCTTCTGAGGAGGCATAGCCATGCCTTTTGGCATGGCCTGCACATGGGAGCTTTTGGTCTATCTGCTGATGAAGCTCTTCAAGAGGCACAGCCGTGCCTTTTGGCACGGCCTGCCCGTGGATGAATCTAGAAATCAGTTGGAAAGAACTTTTGAGCGGCATGACCGTGCCTTTGGGCACGATCTTCTTGTGGCTTGAAATGGCACAGCCATGCCTTGAGGATGCATGACCATGCTTGCTGGTTTTACTCCCCAAGCTTCCCCCAATGTCCATTTTGCTTCGTTTTAGCTCTAAATGGCATCCTGTAAATGAAAATACAAAGATAGCAGATCTCTGAACTAAAGGAGTAAAAGCATGATAATATAATGAGATAGAGTACGATAATATAGATCATAATGAAGGAAATACAAGAAGATGTGCAACAAACAATGTCTAAAAGTATATATAATCTACGCACATCACACCCTAAACTTAAATCTTTGCTTGCCCTCACGCAAAAATCTGCAATCTAGATTCATGTGGCAATAAGATGCATCATAATCCCTAGTGAGTCATGTTAATCCTATCATATAGTTTCATTGGTGAGCATGTTACAAGAATTGTTTGAGAATGACCTAAGTAAAAGTTCTCCGTGCTTACTGTAATAGTGACTTAACATTTCAAGTGTCAACTCCAAGCCTAGTCAATTCGTCATCTAACCGTGTTCCTTGTGCCTCCGACGATAGTCACTTACTTGCCACACGCATGGATCATCCCTCTCAAACTACACAAGATGTCAAAGGATAGCTCAGAATCAAGAGAAACATAATAGTTATTTCCCTAGTAACTTAACTCAATCTCAAAGGGGTAACTTGTTAGTTTCCACTCACGATAATTATTTTTTTTATCCCTTATTTAATCATGTTTTTTTTTGGTGCTTATAAGATGTAACATTATGTAGCACTAGAATAAGTAAAGGGATTTTGATTTCTCCAAATGAGTTGACGTGATCCAAGTTTCTCCAGTAACTAAAATATATTTGAGAGGTCACCTTAGAAGCACAAGTACTAGTCCAATTCTATGAATCATAAATATTTTCAGATGTATCTACTATTAAAGACAAGTATAGTGTAAAGAGATCCTAAGACTAGGTAAACTCCCAAACTCCTCAAATAAAACAATGCTCATTTCATGCTATTAAGGATAGAAAAAAAGTAGATCTCTAAGCATACTAGCACATAAATCACACAACATAAAAATCTAGAATAAGCGTGCTAGTATTTTTGCGAGAAGAATAAGCCATACTATAATATGATGATGATGTAACTAACATGTCACAGAAACAAACTAACTCAAACATGCAAAAATAAAATCAAATTAAAACACATGTAGAAAACTGAAACAAATGCAGAAACAAGAATATGTACATATGTACAATAAGGATAGAAAAAAATAGATCTCTAAGCATACTAGTACATAAATCACACAACATGAAATCTAGAATAAGCGTGCTAGTTTTTTGCGAGAAGAATAAGTCATACTATATTATGATGATGATGTAACTAACATGCCACATAAACAAACTAACTCAAATATGCAAAAACAAAATCAAATTGAAACACATGTAGAAAATTGAAACAAATGTAGAAACAAGAATATGCACATATGTACAACCCCCCAGACTTGGACATTTCATTATCCTCAATGAAACACAACTCAATAGGGTGGACCTGGGCCAGGAGGAAATCTAGGTACATGGGGCAGGTTGTCAAGATGCTCATGATACTGATAAAGACTAGGAACTTGCTGCCTCGTCACATCCAAAGATCGTCTAAACTCCTCCTCCCTGGCCCACTTCCGGTACTAGTAGTCAAAGAAATAAAAAACTGGCCCTGAAACTCCTCTGTCTTGCTAAAATGATCATGCACCTCTGGTACTAACCTTGAGTCATAGCAACATGCCCTTCCAACAAATGTTGGTGGGTGACATGCTCCTTATGGAGTGTATCCAAAGAGGCATAAAAGTCAAAAAAGTCAAATCCAGACTGACCCGTATCATAAATGAAAGAGTGTCTAGCCGGCTCATGTTTAGAGGAAGAGAGTTCTGTCATATGTATAAAAGTGGGGGAATGTTCGATTGGTCCATCATTAATTATCCAATTGGCAGGGACTCTAATAGTGGTGCGCTCGGGGTTAGGAAGGAGAAGAGGGAAACCATTCTTTCTAATAAAACCAAACTCTCTCTCTTCCTTACAAATCATTTTCATTGTCATACATGTGTTGAGATTGATCTTAGAGTTACCATGTATGATATCCAATCCATATAATCCACACCCCAAGTGCACAACAATATATGTAATTAACCCCCCAAAAACAATCGTGCTCAAAGATGTTTTACCGGATCTCTCAAGGTTATGAAGAAAATGAAACCTCGAGTCAAATTCGACATCCTTCAACATTGCTCAAAAATAATAAAGCATAGTTTTTCTCACGACAGCATCACTATCACCGCGACTAAAGATTATCTTACTCATCACACAGTGTAGGTAGTAAAAAATTGGGTTTTGAAGACAAAAGACCTTGGAATGTAAAGGATCATAGGGATCATCGGTCTCAGCAATTTCACTCCAAAATGTTTTACTAATGAAGGAGCAATCAAACCTACAAGATACATCGGTAGGCAACCCAAAACAATTATTGGAATCAATGAGAGACCACTCATAGTCATGATTCATTAAATGGAAGCTAATCTTCCCAACATCATCGCTATCGGAAGCAAAGTAGGCATCTATGGAGCTTAGGAATTCAAGGGTTATCTTAGGGTAGGTGGGGTATCGAAAAATCATCAAATCATTCCACCCTAAGTTGCTAATCATTGTTTGTCTCACCGCAAGTGCATGGCTAGATCGTCAAGTAATAAAATTATCGATCCATAAGGACTGTTGATTAAGCATTAGTTAAGTTCACAAAGCAAGTTATCTAGACGGTTGAAGGTTGGTTGAACACTTGAGAACTAGATGACTTGAAAAATGATATACCTAGCTAGCCCTAGGGGTGATCGACCTGACCCCTCAAAATTTTTCCCATCGGCCACCAGGGAGAACTAGAGGACTTGAGCACAAGAGCTTGAGAGAGAGAGAGAGAGAGAGAGAGAGGGAAATTGGTTTGGGGGAAAATGATTTTAGGATTTCCGTTCCACCAAGATGTTAGATAATGCCCCTTGTACATATTCATCTCCTTACCCTCCATGCTTACACCCTTGTAGGGATCCTAACCAAATTACCAATATCACCCCGCGAAGATCACACCGGAGTGTTTACACCATTTACTTCCAATGTCATTAAGTAGAAAAGGTAACATAGAAAGTCCGGTTAAGGTAACCCTCTATCACTAAGGGCTTCTCGAGCATACAATCTAGATTATACAAGTCACTTCCTAACATTAAATTGGTGAAAACCCATTAAACACTAATTAGCTAATCCTTATGGAGAATTAGCCCTCAATTCATGGTGATGACTCTAGAAAGTTTGGTTAAGGTAACTCTTTGTCACTAAGGGCTTCCCGGACATACAATCTAAAGCATCCTCTCTACATGGTGACAATCCTCCATATCCACATCCAATTCACACACACATTATATTAAACACATATTAGGCACAACACACATGAAATTATTGGGGTTGCAAAGTTGCAAATAAAGTCCTATATTGAATGGACTTTTGTGTAGAGCCTAAAAATAAATCCATGAGGGCTTAGGCCGAAAGTGGACAATATCATATCATTGTGGATATATCTAAATGACTTTGGTCCTAAGAATTGGTATTAGAACTCGGACTGCTGAAGGTTTAATCACCGATTATGAATAAGAGCTATGGTCTAATCGAACCATGTGAGTAGAGTATTAACCTCGAACAAAGGAAGTAGAGGCTCCCGTGTCTAGATCAAAAGGACCAGATACTAGGTAAGAAGTCCTAGTTGCGGCTAGGCAAGGAAGTCCTAGTAGGTCGGGTGGATCGATGGGCAGGAAGACCTGGTGGGTTGGTTGGACCGAGGAGCAAAAAGACCTGGTGGGTCGAGGATCAGATGGGGTGCCCTGTGGTCCTTCATTTGAGGGGGGATTGTTGGCGTTGCAATGTTGCAAACAAAGTCTCACATTTAAAATACATGAAAAAGATCATAGGCTTATAAGAGAAAGATATCTCTATTGGTATGAGATCTTTTGGGTAGAGCCTAAAAATAAATCCATGAGGGCTTAGGCCCAAAGTGGACAATATTATACCTGTTGGGGTTGCAAGGTTGCAAACAAAGTCGCACATTGAAAACACATAGGAAAGATCATGGGCTTATAAGGAAAAAATATCTCCATTTGTATGAGGCCTTTTGGGTAGAGCCCAAGAGCAAAACCATGAGGGCATAGGCCCAAAGTGGACAATATCATACCATTG
>JBBUKS010000042.1:531495-545094 GCA_038050645.1 Hedychium gardnerianum
GAATACCAATTAAATGAGAGTTGATAAACTTAATTAACCTATAGTTTATATTTTCAAAATCCTAAGTTAAATGATTAAAACCTAAGTTCTAATTTATAAATACCTAATCATAATTTCCCTTCATTCACTCAATTTTTTTTCCTTCTTCCCCGATTCACCGCCGATCCCTCCTCTCGATCTACCCTTCTTCCCTCTTCATCGTCACTCGGTCACCATTGATTGGGTGTCACCGGAGCATCCCTAGCCCACAAACAGGCCACTGACGACTTCTCTTCTTTCCCTCTTCTCTGCTGGAGTTGGCCGTCGGTCCCAAACCTCGACATCAAGGTAGATCGACTTCCTTCGATCACCATAGCTCCTGCCACACTTCACCACTAGTCATTATGGCCAATCCATGGCTTGGTAGCCACTAGAGAGACCCATGTTCTTCCTGATCTAATGATCGTCGACCAACTAGGTCAAATTCCAACGTGGCCATGTTATTCTATGGTTAGGTCTGATTGCTTATTCTTGTCTCTACTTGTTTTGGTGGTTGGATGTGAATTATGTTTTCCTAATCTTCTCCAAACAACAAAGAAGATTGGAGCAGAGTCAATCCCCAGTCAGAGCTATTGGATTTGATCGTTGCGGGTTACCCAGGTTAGTGATGATATGTTTTCGTTTTGGTAATCGATCTTCCACTCATTTATTGTTTTGGTAAGGATCTTTATTGATCAGTGGAATTCCTTTGATAATTGAAGTAGTATTGTAAGAATCTCATCAAAATTAATTGATTAGCTTCACTATGTTAAGCGAGTCTAGCCGATCTAATGATCAACTTTTGACAGATTGTGGTTAGGGTTCCATAGTTTTGTGTATCTGCCAGACATAAAAGAAAAGCATGCATATGAAATAGAACACCCAAAAGCTTCATGTTCCTGCCTTTAAATTGAGCTACTTGAAGAAATATTCAGCTCCTTTCACTTTCTTCTTCGATTCCCTCAATCCGAGATAGAATGTTCTAATTACTTAACTATAATGATGTTAAATTGTTGCTATTGTTAGGCCTCCATTACATCATGCAGAACCTATTGAAGCTATGGGTTTTTGCCTCTTCAATAATGTGGAATTGCATTTGGTCTTCTTTTGAACGAGAAGCCAAAGTTGGGCATAAAGAGGGTATTGGTTATGGATTGGGGATTGGTGATATGTGAGTTTAGGGGAGGTGCTAATTGGATTAGAGTAGCTAATCTCTAAACCTAGATTGGTTCTAATAAAATGATTAATTAGAATTTTAAAGCTATAGGATAGAGTTAGTAAGTTTATTTCTAGTTTTTCTTTAACAATTAAGTTAATTTTGTATACTTCTATATAGGATCCGGATTTAAGACGGAGTGACGGATCTAAGGATATTTCAGATTTTCTACATTTCAGACGAGTAGTTCTTACTTTGTTTCCTTAATTAATTGACCTTAGTACATAACTTATGTTTTGATAAGTAATTAGGGATCTTGACTCTAATCATATTTAAATTGAGTTTGATACTTAGTACTTGACCTTAGAGATAAATCTTCTTGATGTCAATACAATCTCTTGATTTGCTACTCATGTGGTTCAGTAATCATCTGTTAGTTTTTATGTATTTTCATTACTATGGTTATGTGTTTTCGGATATGCTCATGATATTGTTGTTTGGAGTTGACTAGATCTGTGATATGATTTATTTGCATCTTGCTCATAATAGCATTTCATTTTTATGCATGCTGATGACTATGTCTCCCTTATGGGTGAGAGAGTCGTCAGTCATATTTTCTGCCCGCTCGATCACTCGGGGAAGTGATGGCTAGAATGTGTGCAGTATCTCGGGTCGGGCTCACTCAACTACTCATGGGTAGTGGTTGTATGGAGTGTATGTTGACATAGACCACTTATGATGTAGCTAGATAGCTATTTTATATCATGTCTACTCATTCTACTTGAGAGTAGTGGTTGTATGAAGTGCGTACAGTTGTCACAGTCCTACCCATTCGATCACACAGATGTCATAATAGTTGGAGTGGTGAGTAGGAGTGACATTGCATTGCATATGTATTTGCACTTGCATGTGCATTTTATTGTGGCTTTGTGTATGTTTGGATGTATGTTGTTCTTATACAATGACATGATACATTTGGTTGTGTTTTGTTGGCTTGTAGAGTATTTATGTTATTTTTATAATGCACTTGAGTAATGAGTAGTACGATTTCAGATTCTATATTATTTTCCTATCACTACTCCATATCTAGTGGATCAGATTTGGTTTAATTAATTTTTATTATGACCGTACAATTATTCAGGTTGGTACTTCCTTTTTCGAGACTATATATCTTTGTTTCCTTATCTATATTAGTCATGCACTATACTCTTTTACCCGCTGAGTTATTTGAACTCACCACCTATATGTTTTATTTTCTTCATGTCGTAGTTAGACACTACGTGAGTCGCATGGATATCACATCCACCTGTCCCACAGCGCCTAGAGGGTGTTTTACTTCTTCCGCTTCGTATTTCGCATTTACTTCTTCCGTTTGGATTTATCATTTAGGTTTTCCAGACATGTATTGTAATAAGATTGTTTTGATCGTTGGATATCTGACTTTGTTTGGATTTGTTACTTTGGACATTTACTATTTTTGTGTGTGTAAGTCGAGTAGGCTTACATTGTTGTGGATGGTTTTAAGTTGTGGTGGCTCATATCCTATATTTCTTTCCTTTTGAGTGGACTTCCTTATTGATGTTGTTGTGTAGTTAGTTGTGAATATATATTTGCATGGTGTTGATATTTTTATCAACTGTGTGGTTGTGTAACCAAAATTTGTGATTGTCACAAAGGGAGTGTTGTTCGTTTTCAACGGATAAGTATACTCTCGGTGCGTGACACAAGCATCTTAATCTCTTTGAGGAGCTTGGATGCTGACGTGTGTTGACCAATCAGAGGTTGCCACCACATCCTGTCGTGAGCCGAGGAGATTAAGGTGCCTCAATCCCCTTGAGGTGCTTAAATCGGCTTAGGGCGCCTAGATCACTTCTTGGCACCTGGATAAGCTTTTCTAGGTTTTAAGTTTTCTGTATCACAGAGTTAGCACAAAAAATATAGAATAATTTTAACTAAAATTATTTGACAGTCTTGGACTCTCCGGTCCTGACTTTTAGATTTCTAATAAAATCTTAGGTCGGACCGACGCTTACTATTCTCTTAATGGAGAGCGCATCCTCACCTACTCCTCTTAGAAAAAGATACATGTTGCTAAACATCTGGTCCTCCAGACCTATTTGAACTTTTTCTCAGCATCCGATCTTGACCTTCAGGACTTCCCGCTAGATATCTGATCCTCGACTCATCTAGACTTTTGCTTAGTGTCATCGACCATAGGGCTTCCTGCCTAGTGTTTTCGACCCCTAAGACTTCTGCCCGACATCCTCGATCTGCCAAGTCTTCTGCCTAATCACCTTGACTAGGACTTACTTGCCTAGTCCACATGACCAGGACTTTCTTGTCAGTCCACTTGATCAGGACTTCTTTGCCCAGTCTAACCGACCAAGACTTCTGCCCAGTCTAACCGACTAGGACTTTTTTTGTCTAATCTTAACTAAGACTTTCTTACACACTTAGTAACTTTGTTAGATCACAATAAAACCCTTAACTTTGAACCTATGTCAATATCAAAATACAGGTTTGATTAGCTAGTGTTTCTAGTACCAACAATCTCCCCCTTTTTGACTTATGACAACCTAATTCAAAGTTACTTAAAACATAACATTTTGAAACAACCTTAACACAAAAAATAATTTTTCAAGTGTTAACATTTTTCAAATTGATTTTCAAAGTAACGAGTTTTCAAATATGCTCCCTCTTAATTTAAAACTCTCCCCTTGAAGATTTTAAAAGCATGTATATTTTGAAAATTCATATAACCTATCTTATCTTTTAACTTATCTCTACCCCTTTGACATATATCAAAAAATATAGGGGTTAAAAAATCCACAACAAGGTTGGATTTGACGATACTTAGAGTTTGAAGAAATATTTCAAGTTTTTGAAAACACTTAGAATTTTGTTTTCAAACATATATAATGTTTTTCAAGCAATATTTTTCAAGTACTCAAAAAAAAACTTTGTTCCAAAATTATTTTGACTTTGAAGAATAGACTTTTAAGGGTATTTTTAGAAATATTTTGAAATTGAAAAATAGATTTCTAGGGAGATTTTCAAAAATATTTTATAATTGAAACATAAATTTTTAAAGGAATTTAAAAAAAAAATATTTTGAAATTGAGAATAATTTTCAAAATCACTCATAACTATTTAAGAATTTTTTAAACAAAAAGATAATATTTTAATGCTTGCACTTAATTAAGGAAGTATTTTATTTTTTTAAAAAAAAACATGCAATAATAAATCTTAGAGTTCAAGCATGCACTCTTTTCTATTTTAACATTTATTGGTCTAAATCTTTACGTTCTCACACATAAAATATTTGATTTGGATTCAACTTATACTTGGAGTTTTAAGAGTGGTTAACTGATACAACTTATGTTCAATCTCTCCCATTTTGGATTATCAATCATGTTCTTCGTATGGATAATTTTTTGTGAGATGGAATTTGATTAATTGTTAAGTTTAGTTAAATTTAAGACTGATTAAATGTAATTAATTAAATGAAGTTAATTAATTAAGTTTTAATTAAGTTAAGTTTGATTAATTAGATTAACTTAATTTAAGGTCGATTAATTTTAAGTGAGTTAAGTTAGATTAATTTGGTTAAATTTAATTAATTAATTTCAAATTTAAAGTAAATTTTGAATTAATTAGTAGATTAATTAGATTTGTAGAGTCAATTAAATTACTTAATTTTTTGGTTAATTAAGTTAAATTAAATTTTAGATTAATTAAGTTAGATTAATGATTTGAATTTTAGATTTGTTAAGTTTGATTAATTAAATTTTTAATTAATTGAATTAATTAAATTTGATTAATTAGGTTAAGTTTAATTAGTTAGATTTTCATTAATTAAGTAGGTTAATTAATTAGTTTCAATTTAATTGGTTTTAATTAGATTAAGTTAGATTAATTAAATGAATTTGATTAATTAAGTTTAATTGAATTAATTACATTAATTAGATTGAATTAACTTTATAATTAGATTAATTAAATTAGATTGAATTACCTAAATTGATTATTTAGGTTAGTCAATTAAATTTATTAATTAGGTTAAATTAAGTTAATTGGATTAATTAAGTTTAACTTTAAATTAATTTATTAACGAGATGTTAATTAAGTTCTAATTAAATTAACTAGGTTAATTAATTAATTAGATTGAATCAATTTGATTAATTAAATGATTTAAAATACTTAAGTCAAATTAATTGAATTTGCTTAATTACCTATTAATTACGTGGACTAATTTAGAATTAATTAAGTTTGGATTTATTAAGTTTTTAAGTTAGGTTAGATTAAGTACATTGGTTAGATTAAGTGAATTAAGTTGAATAAATTAAATTTTAATTAATTAGATTAAATTAAGTTAACTTTGATTAATTATATTAATTAAGTTAACTTTGATTACTTAGATTAATTAAGTTAAGTTTAATTAATTAAGTTAAGTTTGATTAATTAGATTATATTGATTAATTAAATGATTTTTATTGATTAAACATTAATTGAATTATGTTAGATTAATTGATTTTGATTAATTAAGCTTTAATTGAATCAATTGAAAATTAATCAAACTATATTTATTGAACTTAACATCTCACCCATTTCTAGATTATCAATTAGGGTACCTTATAGGTTTTGTGAGATGATTGTAAATTTTATCTTTATTAATTTGGTTTGATTTCTAAGGATTGATTGACATTTGAATTAGATTCAGGTTTAACCATTGATTAATTAAGTATCTATTTCAAGACTCAGCTTGTCACGCCCTGAGAGTACATACATGTTCATTGATACGGACGATACCCCCTAATGACAATCACAGATACAACATGATATGAGTCTACCAAAACTCAAAACCAAAACACAACTACGCAGAATATATAATAAAACCAAACAACGTAAACAATATATGTGGTCTACCCGACCATGAAACCAAAAATACAACTACGAGCCGGCCCGGCTTAAGACACCAAGTACATGACCAGATAAAACCAGAAGTCCAAATACGAGTTAATTAATACAATGTCAGTACAATAAACAAATGCGGAAGCTAAAACAAACCGAAATGAAATGGAAATAATCCGAAACTCAATGTGAATGTGACGACGTGGGTAGCATCCTCCAAGCGACCCAATCAATATATACATGCTATCCTAGAAATAATAATGGAGAGCAGGGGTGGTGATTACAAAAGAAATACTTAGCGAATAAGAAGATAGTGCATGATCAAATAAGTATAAGGAGAAACAAACATGATATATAGTCTCAAAGGAGGAATGATTATAACACAAGTATGCCCCTAATACACACAAACACCCTATTATATCATGAGTAGTACCAGTATAATCAACATGTGTACAACATCTCACATGCATGTACCATCAATAAGCAACATGAGTATAACATCTCACATGCATGTATTATCAATAAGCAACATGAGTACAGCATCTCGCATGCATATGCCAATGCAAGTAACATCAATAAGTCACATAGTGAGAGCAATACTCCACCATAAGGTATATAAATGATCAAGACACCTAGCTCGTCAGCTATGGACTACATAAGAGTCGCTCTACCACGTATAGTCACGTAGGCAGTCTGAAATATCAGGGTCAATGCCCTACCACATATAGTCATGTAGGCAGACAGGAGGTAGCTATCTAGCTACGGGCTGCATGAAAACGTCCTACCACGTATGACATCATGGGCAGCCGAAGGTATAATAACCCAATGAGAATGGTGTAGCCAACATATAAGTATATCCCAATCACTGAAGATTCTCTCAACCACAAATGAGAGACATAATCGACAGGATATACTAACGGTCACTGGCGACTCTCTCAACCACGAATGGGAGACACAGTCAACAGGATATACTAATGGTCACTGATGACTCTCTCAACCACGAATGGGAGACACGGTCGACAACACTCATGCATCTCCATGGTGCTATGAGTTGCTCAACCCGAAGGGAGACATAATCGATAGCATGCATACATCCCCGTAATACTATAAGTCACTCAATCCGAAGGGAGTCATAATCGACAGTATATATGCATCTCCGTGATGCTATGAGTCACTCAACCCGAAGGGAGTCATAATCGATAGCATACATGCATCTCCATGACAGTATGAAACAGGTAATACTACCATCACATATGTCTATCTATAATGTACTCAACTATACCCATAAAGACATATCAATCCTAATACATGTCACACACGTGTTTATAACCACAAATCAGACATGATAATCACAAGCATGATACATCACCTAGAATACATGTCATACACGTGTACATATCTACAAATATACATATACGACACATGCTACAATATCAAGGATACACGACACACATGTGTCCACAACACAACTAAAGGTATGCAATGAATGCTACATCATCATTGGTACACGTCACACACATGTCCACAACACAACTAAAGGTATGCAATGAATGCTACATCATCATTGGTACATGTCATACACGTGTCCATCAACTACATGGCATGAGTAAACTGAAACTAACATATGAAAATAATTACACGTCACACGCGTGTCTAACAACTACATAATTATACAATCATAACCATGTTCCTATTGTACATACCATACACGTGTGCACTCTATAGGATACAGAAATAAAAGAGATTGCATAGATGTAAATTGATCATCTCTAAGTATAAGCAGACAAGTATCAAACTCATATGACAAGTGAATAGAGTCAAGATAAACACAGCTACTATATCAATCAAAATATATCATGCACCAAGATCAATAACTATAAAAGAAGTAAAGCAAGAAATACTCACCCGATGTATAGCTCGTACCGAAAGTCTTCAGGTCCAAGAGACTGCCCCAAGTCAGAATCCTGCGATGTAAAACACAAATTACAACCAAGACCTATCATGAATCAAATAACTATACTAAATTCTAAACCGAATTAGGAAAACCCTAATTGGATCAACCTATTCGTTCCACATATAGATCTTCTTACAACTCCACATATGAAAAACTCTAATTAAACCATCCATTTAAATCCTTGATCCCGAATTCACATACAAGTTATTATTATTCCAACTTAATTATCAAACTCATACATAAGGTATTCATTAACCCTAATATCAACTAAACTCAACCAAATGATTCTAACAAAAGAGTTCACAAACAAAAGAGCTCTTTATTCTTCACATCTCAAACCAAAAATGGTATTCATACATCCTAACTAGGTTATCATGAAATCATAAACATTAACCCTACTTAATGATCTCCTATCCATAAACAATAGCATCATGTACAACTAATGATAGAAAGCCCTGAAGAACATTATACATCCATTTACCATGATAACCATAAACCCTATTTATTAATGGTTCCATAGCTACAAATCAAATATCCATTTCATTTCTCTTCCATTTCCTTGAACACATCCTAGAATCCAAAGATGTAAAATATATATGTGAACTACATATCTACATAATCAAAATCATTAAACCTCTTTACAATTTTGTAATTATCTATTCAATTTGATACAAACTTCACATCCCAATCAAAGATGATATTCCAAGAAGTCATGTACATTAGCCCTTTTGTTCAATTCTAGCATACCAACTTGTAGACATACAAGTAGCAATATAACTACATAAATTCTGAATTCCTTAATTCAAATCCAATTCAACCTAAACATTTCTTATTAATTAATCCCCCTCCCAAAACAGTATTAGAACCTTTAGCTTCAGTAATAGCTACATCACAAAACCACTATATTTCTCGCCTCCAAAGAACAATCAATCCACACACTGCCAAAACCACAATTCATTAACCACTTTTTACTTGCTGGAGGAGGCCTAAATAGTAGCAGCAACAATCTGACCTAATTGGCAATTTCCCGATCAAAGCAGATCTAAAATAGTTTGGTTTTGCGAAATCAGAGTGGCCGGCAGGAGCTGGTAGCCCAAATCAGCAACAACTTTCTGGAAATGATCGGAGATCAACCTAATCATTAACAAACACTAACACAACCAAAGTTATCATAACGAACTATTACCCCAAATCTATGGTGGCTACCTGAGTCAATTTGAGGTGGCTGGAACAAATTTGAATTGGTTGAAATAGTAGTAGTTGGAGCCAATCCGGCCAAGGGTCATTTCTGACCTAGTTGAATAGTAGCTGGTCAGAATTGAGGAAAAACGCTGGCGATTGGAACTTGGGAGAAAGGCTGGGATGGTTGAAGTAGCAACCACCGATCAAAGAAATGGCCGGATCTGGTGGAGAGGTGTCTGACTTGGAGCACTCTGGTGGCCGGCGATCTAGGTCAGATTTAACCTAGCAACACAGGCTAGGTCAACTGATGTCCCGAGGAGAAAGGAAATTTGTGCTTAGCTCTCAGCTGAGGGTTGTAGCTGCAGCCTAATCGGTGATGGCCAGTGGAGGGAGGAGAGGAGATCGGCGGTGGTTTCTAGGGCAGTGACCTCAGATGGAAGGTCGATGGCCGGAGATCGAGGGAGAAGAAGAGGAGAGAGTGGCGGTGACTATGGCGGTTGTGGGCTAGAAACGATGCTGGCAGCTTGGTCTTTTGTGTCCGGTCGAGTTGCCGAAGGAGGAGACATCGACGGTGGCCGCTTGATGGAGAGGGGAGCGCTCAAGTGAAGAGGGGAAAAATCAATTCGGTGAAAGAATGAAAACAAAAGAATGAAACATTGATCTATATAACTCTTTTGTCAATCCCGGGCTTCTGACATTCCTCGTTGGATAATACATACTAAATATGAACACGTGTGTGACGTGTACCAATGTTGATTAGCATTCATTGCATACCTTTAATTGTGTTGTGGACACGTGTGTGTCGTGAACCCTTGATATTGTAGCATTTGTCGTATGTGAATGATTGTAGATGTGTAAACGTGTGTGATGTGTTCTAGGTGGTGTACAATGGTTGAGATTATTATATCTGATTTGTGGTTATAAATATGCATGTGACGTGTATTAGGATTGATATGTCTTTATGGGTGTTGTTGAGTACATGATGTAGATAGACATATGTGATGGTAGTATTACCTGTTCCCTACTATCACAGAGATATATGTATGCTATCGATTATGACTCCCTTTAGGTTGAGCGATTCGTAGCATCACGGGAATGTATGTATGTTATTGATTATGACTTCCTTCGGGTTGAGCGACTTATAGCATCACGGAGATGTATTTGTGCTATTGATTATGTCTCCCTTCGGGTTGAGCGACTCGTAGCATCATGGAGATGCATGCGTACTGTCGATCATGCCTCCCATTCATGGTTGAGAGGGTCATCAGTGACCGTTAATATATCCTATCGATCGTGTCTCCTATTTGTGGTTGAGAGAGTCGTCAGTGATTGAGATATGCTTATATGTTGGCTACACTGTTCTCATTAGGTTATTGTACTCTTGGCTTCCCATGAGGTCATACGTGGTAGGGCGTTTCCCATGAAGCCTATAGCTGGATAGCTACCTCCTGTCTATCTATGTGTCTATACGTGGTAGGGCGTTTTCCATGCAGACAGAGACCCTGACATTTCAAATTGTCTACGTGACTATAAATGGTAGAGCGACTCTCATGCAGTCCATAACTGACGAGCTAGGTGTCTCGATCATTTGTAAACCTTGCGGTGGAGCATTGCTCCCACATACGTGATTTATTGTTATTATATTGATAGTATATGCATGTGAGATGATGTACTCATGTTTGTTTATTGATAGTACATGCGTGTGAGATATTGTACACATATTGATTATACTGGCACTACTCATGATATTTTGTACAACTGAGTAGGGTGCTTGTGTATTAGGGGTATACTAGTGTTATCATTAAGTGGTGAGTAAATTCCTTCTATGAGACTGTATACCCTGTTTGTTTCCTTATACTTATTTGATCATGCACTATCTTCCCATATCCACTGAGTATTTCTTTTGTACTCACCACTGAGCCACAGGTTGCGAAAGCCTATTTTCGTGTTTTGTATATCGTGTTTTGTTTCTCGATGTGACTTTTTGAGTTTTAGGACAATGCAGTGGAAGGATATCTCCGAGCTATATGGGGTAAGTTGTGTAACAGGTAACATATATTATTGTTAGTACTTATCTAGTTGTCTATAACAAGAATGACACATAGTGGGTCAGGCATAGGTCGCAACTGTGGCTGTCGATCACGAAAATGACCTGTTGAGTCGATGGGATTCAAGACTGCTTCCAGAGAGGTGAACTTTTCTGGAGTTCCGACTGATTCTGAATCAGATAGAAAAAGCCAGACCCATTAGACCCCTTTGGGAGATCACAGAGGATAGTCTCAAGAAATACCACCGACAGTACCAACCCAGACTACCGCCAGCTGGGTGATGGATAAAGCACAGATACCCGTTTTAGCTCGGATAGTTAAGGATCGCTTTACCTTGTTTCATGGAGCCCTTGGGTCGCTCGTGCCTGGTTAGATAACTTGGCAGACACGTTTGAGTACATGAAATGCACAGAGGAAGAAAAGATTGAATTAACTGCATACCATCTACGGGACCAGACTGTCACTTAGTGGAAGATGCATAAGACAATTTTTGGGGATCAGCCTATCACTTGGGCTGTATTTTGGGACGCTTTTGAGAGACAGTACTATCCAACTACTTTCTACACGGCACGTCACTAGGAATTTCTGAACCTTAAGTAGGGAGATCATACCGTGATGGAGTATGATGCGAAATTTAATCGCCTTGCTGAGTTTTGCCCCCAGCTTATAGTACAAGACTATGATCGGATGTTCTAGTTCACTCAGGGCCTTGCGGCTTATATTCGAATAAGGATGTTTGGTTCATTTTCCAGTAATTATCTAGAGACATTGGATCGAGCTTTAATGCTAAAGATGACTCAACAGCAGGTGTTTCGAGAAAAAGAAAGTGATAAGCAGACATCCCAGGGTAGACCTCCACATCAGAGACATCAGATTTCTAGGGAGAAATGGGAGGATAGGAGCCAGGGCTCACGGACTACTACTGGAGAGTCTTATCGACTGCAGAAGATAGGACGATCGGTAGCAAGATTGTCTAGTTCACATCTACAGAGTCGGAAAAATGACACCGGAAAGATTCGATGTTTTCAATGTGGATCCAAAAATCATAGCAAACCGGAGTGTCCTCTAGATCAGTCTATATGCTACTACTGTAAGCTGCCAGGGCATGTGAGTCGAGATTGTACTTTGAGGGCTAAGTTGGAGATTACTGATGTTGCCCTTATGGGGGGTCGACCTGCTCAGACTCGATCACAGAGTGGATCCCAGAGGACTCTGTACTCATCATGATAGCTGCATATGCCACCCCCACAAACACAGATATATTTTATACAAGGTCCAGAGCATACGACTACACCTTCAATTATGTGGTACCCTATAGTAACTCCAGTTCACCAGACATATCCATCCCAACAGTATGTACCTCCGCTACCTCAGGCGTATCAGATACTCCAGCCTCAGATTCACCATTCGACTATTACACCATAGATTCAGCCTCGATCCGCTCCAGAGATGCAGCTAAATTCAGAGGTTGGACGCGTTTATGTGGTTACACGGGAGGAGGCGCAACGGGCCGAGGGATCGGTCTTTCGAGGTAATATTTTAGTATATGCTGCTTGTGCTAATTTATTGATAGATACTTGTAGATCACCTTCATTTTTATATCTCAAGTATTTTTGGATAGGATTCATAGAATACCTGTATTTAGATCACATGGATTAGCGATATCTCTACTGTCTGGAGAGATGCTGACCATCAATCAGGAAGTCAAGAGTGTAGGGATCTATATGCAAAAATACACACATGCACAGCGGAAAATACTTCGATCCCTCTAGAGATCTAAGCGAATACAATATACTCATTTGTTTAGAAATGATACCTTTATTGCGTGAACAATGTTCTCTCGGCAGCAACTCTGCTTTGACGGATCTTAGTATGATCAGAATGGTCGCGCCTCTTCTGTATCCACACGAACACGTTCTTCATTCGTTGTACGAATGAAGCCTTCAGAGAAGAACAACCTTTGGTTGTGCTAGCAACCCCTCAAGGTTGTTTCGTCCAAGTAGAGAAGAAGAAGACACGAGCAAGAGTAATACTCGAAAATTCTACATGAAAATCTCATTTCCAAACCTTTTATATTCATCCAATGAATACCAAAGGTCTTTGCCTCTTGGTCTTCTTTTCATCAATGTTCCATTAATCTCTATTAATAGGCATTAATCCTCCTTAGTTGGTTGAGTCTAATCCAATGAGTCTAATCTGGATTAGTCCAATGATCCAATGAGTCTAACCCAATGATACAATCTAATTTGAACTCAACTGAATTAACCCACTCAACTTAAGGTCCATTGTATTTTAGTCAAACTAAAATAAACTCATCTCCAAATCAACATGTT
>JBBUKS010000042.1:659591-670296 GCA_038050645.1 Hedychium gardnerianum
AAATATTAATTTCAAACCTCTTAATTATTTTTCTGAATATTTTTATAATATTTTGATTAATCCTCATTTAGAGTGTAAACCATTGTTTTCATTGCAATAAATTGTTGGGGATATTTTTGTTTCAAAGGATAAATATCGAAGGATATTTTTGGTAAAATTTTTTTGTTAACCCCGGAATCAATAAAAACCTCAATTTTCTAAGGTTTTCCGATTCCGAGTTGCATGTCCCTTTTGCTGACGTGTCGAGCATGAATTATTACTTGAGAATCGTCGATTACCTAAACCAAACAGAGTTTTTGTTGATAACCTTGGATGGATAATCAAAGTTATCAAAAATAACCCCCAACCAAACACACCCTAAGGATCATGAGAAGAATAATCTTTAATAAAATTAAAACATCATAATACATAACTAACATTTCATGTAAAACATCTAATTTAAGTTTAGGGTCTAAAATAAATACAACTAAATAAATATTGGGAATATGATAAAAATATATATATTTTTTCCATTTTGCTTTCATTGCTAACACGCAATGAAATAAAAATTCATTAGTAAGATATTCATTTAAAATTAAACTATGTTACCAAAACTCATCGTAACTAAATGAGAAGTAGGATAATAAATAATGAAGAGTTGTTTAGTTGTATCATCAAATATTTTTAAAATTTTACAAATACTTCTACATATATTCTATTGGTGTAAAAATAAATATACATTAGTATTATTAGTATTTTATGAAAAATGAATATAATAATTTTTTATATTGAAATAAATATTGTAATAATTTATATATTGAATTCTAATGTGTCGGTAAATCATGTGAATTTTTTTAGGTTTCATTCCATTAATTTCAAATGTGTATTTAGACTCAAAATTAAAAGAAAAATATTCTACGTAAACAAATTTAGCTAATTATTCTCTTAATTTATTATCAAAATATTTAAATAAATTTGAATCGATACCTCCATTAGTCAATGAAAATCTAGACAGTTATATTTGAGAATGTTCGACTCCAAATTATGTTTGGTGCTTTGTTTTGACGTGTCTCTTCAATGAAGTTTTTATACTTATGTCTCGGCCATCAAGAGTTGCTCTACTTCATTATCGGTAGATTAAATGTCGTAAAGATCTACATTTGGAGTGAATATTTTCTTGCCTTTTCGAGATCAAAATGAACCTCCTTCCATTAAAATTAGAGAATTAAAGTTGAAAACAATCGAGATTTCGAAATTCAAAAATGATGATGTAAAAATAATTAAAATGACGGCCTATTTATAGAATTTGAGAAATAACGATCATTAAATCATAACTATTGATTAAAAAATAATTAAATAACATCAATCGTTTTAAAAAAATCTTTCCAACAATCAGAACCATCGACCCAATGGGCATTTTAAAAAAAATAAATTAAACTAGTGGTTTGAACTAGCGGTTCAAACCGCTGATGAACAATTAATTTGGCCTGTTTAATCGGGTCAACGAGTAATCAGCTCGTTTAACCAGTCAACAGGTAATCAACCGATTAACCTAGTTAAAGATTCGGGGTGGGTCCGATTCGGATCTAACTAATGATCGATCGAACCCGACTAGTGGTCTTGTGGTCGGGTCTAGTTTATCCTTACTTAAATTGCAACCAGAGAAGAAGAATAATTTTAAATTTGGAGGTGCTATTCATCCGCTCTTCTATTTTTTTAGTAATCCAGATATTCAATTTTTTGAACCGACTAATTATGAAGATGATCGGTTCAATCCTCAAAATTTTTTCACCGACCATAAAAGTAAATCAAAAAACGCTCGCAAAAATTCATCAAATAACTATCTTAGGTTTATTATCACACTAAAAAAATATCCTTATAATACACCATAATTATAATTCAAATCTTAAATACTTAATTAATCATTTAAAAAACCTAACCGCCCAACCTTATCCTAACTACCGTTTTCACATCCCATCACATCTAACCGACCTAGCTCGTTGAAACACCGAATTGTGATTTAACATTTTATTAAAGATAACAAAATAAAAAAAAGCAAATATCTTTTTAAAATATGACAATATGACATTTGAAGAAGGTTTTGGGCCAACTAGTAATTGGGCTTTAGCCAAGTTCCTGTGGCACTGTTCGATGGCCCACACAAATGCTCTCGAATCCCGAGCACGAATTCTAGGGCTTTAGATCTCTGGGAGTGAGTGAGAACTTAGAAGCCGCAGACTAGCTCTCGCCGCTGTTCATTTCTATCGTTTTGGTGATTCTTCTCCGTCCTGTCCATTCCATCGCTTCTTTTCTGAGATCTATCGGCCTTGTATAATGGTGGTATGTTGAGTTTTTGATCTCTCTTTCTTTTGTACTGTCTGTTACAGTTGATGATGGTAAAATCATTTTTATCTGTTTTAATATCATCGTCTGATGATCTCCGTGATGTGCAGAATACGCGGCTTCTTAAAGATGAAGCTACCGAGGAGAAAGGAGATCGAGCGAGGATGGTACGTAATGAGTTTTGTCTATGTAAATAAAATTAGTGATACTTATACAATTACCACTTCATGAAATCGAGCTTAAGATAACTTGTCGATATATTTTCAATAACAATTTCGTGTATCCATATGAACTTGAGCTTATCCACAAATTCTAGGATTGTTAATAGCTCTGGAATTAGTTATTTTTTTTAATCTTAGTTCAGTAATGTACTTTGTGGTCTAGGACTTGAACTTTTTTTCCCAACAGTTCATGGATCAAACATGTATGTAAAGCTTGCTGATTTCTTTTTTGTGATAGCTGATAACCATGATAACTGAATTGTAACAACTGAAGGTGTGTTCTATGTCAATGCATCTGCAACTGACTTTTTGTTTGGAAATTTATCTTGTAGTTGAATGATGTCATTTATGTCGCAGGCATCATTTGTCGGTGCCATGGCAATTGCTGATCTGGTCAAGACAACTTTAGGGCCAAAAGGGATGGTGTGTTATTTATCTGGACATTATTTTAACCTTTTCTTGAGTGTTTTTGTCAAGTTTACATTGGATATTCTAGGATAAGATACTGCAGTCAACTGGTAGAGGACACAACGTCACTGTTACTAATGATGGTGCTACTATCTTGAAGTCACTTCACATTGATAACCCAGCTGCTAAGGTCCTTGTTGGTATCCTTTTTCCATGCATTATTACTGGTTAGCTGGGTTTATGAGCTGCTATTCATATCTTGCTTCTCAAAATTGTAATTGACTTCTATGTTAAAAAAACAAACTTGATTCTAAGTGACTTCTGCTAGAAGAGAAACTCCTTAACTTTGATTTCAGATATTTCCAAAGTTCAAGATGATGAAGTTGGTGATGGAACAACCTCTGTCGTTGTTTTGGCTGGAGAACTTCTTAGAGAGGCTGAAAAACTAGTAAATCTGAAAATTCATCCAATGACCATCATTGCAGGTTTCCTTTATTTTTTTTTTTCAAAAATCCTTATAAGTTTTAGCATCGAGTATACAGTAAGGTTTTGTAGGACAACAAAATATAACATGTAAATTGTATGGCCTATAGAAAGTGGACATTTTCATGTATAATTGTAATAATTGTAACATTTAATACTTGACCAGTTGCTTTGTTTTTGTCGACTTTATATGAAGGGGAGCCTTGGCGCAACGGTAAAGTTGTTGCCGTGTGGCCTTGTGGTCACGGATTCAAGTTGTGGAACAACCTCTTGCAATGTAGGGTAAGACTGCGTACAATAGATCCAATGTAATCCGATCCTTCTCCGGGATCCCGCATTGGCGGGAGCTTCATGCATTGAGCCTTTTTTTTTATTATAGGATTGCACAATCTGGATTTCCACCATCTGAATACTCAATTAACTCAATTGTATGACTGTTGTTTTTTCTTTATAAAAACTCTATTAATTAACTGATAAACATGTTTCGTAGTTGTAACATCCATATGATGCTCTCGTGAATTTGTAGGCTATAGAATGGCTGCTGAGTGTGCACGGAATGCTTTGCTGCAGAAGGCCAAGGATAACAAACAGGATCCAGGTTTCAGTTATTTTTAATCTTAGCTAGAATTATCTTTCTGGAGGCGCACCTGTTAGCTTTATACTCCAAAACATGACTTTTCAGGAACCATGGATTCAATAAAAAGTCTTATTTTGAAGTTCGAGTTTGCCTTTATATTAAAAAAAATGGATCAACTATGATCATCTGTGTTCAATTTTCATGATGCAGATAGATTCCGATCAGATTTGATGAAAATTGCTATGACTACCTTGAGTTCAAAAATTCTTTACCAGGACAAGGAACATTTTGGTAAACTAGCTGTGGATGCTGTTTTAAGGCTGAAGGTATCAAGTAATTTGCTTATATAATCCATAATTGTTGTAAACTATGTTACTCAGATTTATATGTGAGTATATTGACTATAGTATATTGACTATGAATCTTGGTGTCCAACATAGTTGTTTCCAACGATATGTCACTTGTTTAGTAGTTAGTTTTATGACAATGGCCTGTAGTCTTAGTAAAAGGCTAAAAATAATTTGTATCTCAAAGTAATGCTTGCACAACGATCTCCAAAAATGTACCCTTATCTGATAATATTGTTTTTCCCCCTAAACAAATAGGGCTTGAATTCTCAATTCTAACAATTATGCATATAAACTTTCAATTTGCCACTAATGATAACTGCAATAACTCCTTCCTTAACTTATGAAGGATTGCATAGTTGGTATATAGTTGTTGTATCATCATGGTAACTCCTATACGCTTTTGCAATGCTTTACACATGCTCCTACATGAGCAATTACTTCTCTCGTCTGCTCTTCCATATATCACAATTCGACAGTTAGCTTCAGCTCTCTTATGGGTTAAATTGCATGTGATTAAGTCAGGACAAAAGTATATGGGATTGATGCAAAGAGAATATGCTCATTAGACAGTGCACATTAACAAGTTGGTTGGAAAAATTAAATTACTTTGATGGTTGACCTTAATTTTGACAATTACAAAGGTACTTCACCCAACTGCTAATTTTCTAGTATGAGCTATATCTGTCAAAACCGTAAAGGAGAAAAACTTTGGAAGTCTATTCTATTTTTCAATAGGTATTATCATCTAGATAAAAAGAAGTTTTGCACAATAGTATTTTATGTTTTGATGTAGTGACATGTAATGGTAAATTCTCTTTGTTTACCTTTTATGTGTTTGATCTCTCTGTGATGTGCAGGCATATGAGCTTATTTTATTCATTAAATGCCCATCAATAAATTTAAAACTTTTGTTATTTTTAATGAAAGCTGATACTTCTTGGTTCTCTTGTGTGATCTTGATAGGATCTGTCTTTTTGTCCATGTTCGTGAAATATTATACTTTGAAACACAAGTAAAATGGCAGTAAATGACATAGACTTAATTTCTAGTGGTGATTTATTTGGTCCCTAGTATTCTAAAGATGATAGCCTTGTCTAACATCCTGCCTGCTTCATCATTTCTTCGTTTGATAAGTTGCAAACCTGTAAAAGGGTTGTTCTCCAACTATCTCATTCTCTGATGTAGGGCAGCACAAACTTGGAGTCTATCCAGATTATTAAGAAGGCTGGAGGTTCCCTTAAAGATTCATTTTTAGATGAAGGGTATTTATTTTATTTTCTTTCTTTATTCTTATGCTTTAAATGTTGTAGTTTGAAATATTTGATCTGTGTGTAGTGTAGAAGGAGATTTAAAAAAACTTCTCTTGACATAATTAATAGAGATCCCAATGTGCATAGTGATATTATCTATATGTACTTACATATCACTAAATGTTTCTGCTTACATATCACTAAATTAGTCTGCCTCAAATAGTTGGGAACACAGCTGACCATTATTTTTTCATTTGAATTTCATAGATAAAATCTTCTTAATCATCGATGAACTGGATTATGACAATTAATTTCTACTTTCATCCATCCTTAAGTTACATTTACATTCTCCATGCAGATTTTTCACTATTTGAATTTACCACTATTTCTTGAACTATTTATTAGTACATCATTTGCCATAATCTCAATCATTTATCTTTTCTTAACATTCAACTATTAATTTTTTGTTTATCATATCTATGGCTTCGTTGTTGTTGTTGTTGTTATCTATATGAAACTACTCATTGAAACCTTGTTGTAAGTTGATATCCCTAGTTTCCTCTAAGAGTTGAAAATATTGTTAGTTTGATAGTGATGGACAGATATTTATATAGTTCACTTAGATTGTTTTTAGGAGTCACTTCCTTTCCTTTCGTACTAATATCAGCTCTTTTAATTTTTCTTCTGTTGTTGGCCTAATTAATCAAAAAATAATCTTTTCTTCATTACCACTCATTGTTTCTATATTCTTTTATTGTGATTCAACCTGGAATGCTTGCCTACCTTGTACACTATAGGAAGGATCTATGCCTATCAATTATTTGAGCTACAAGGAATTCAAATTTTCAATGGTGTTGATGAATAATGGTTCTTATAGTGAATATACTATGATAACCTATACTCAAACAATGAATTAAGTTCTTAGAGGAGGCTGAGAAATAGAATTTTTTTTACAGTAGTTATTCCATTTTATGGTCATGAATTGTACTGCAATTGTCATGTTTGTTGGGGCATTTTGCTCGGTTGGCGTTGCCTGTTTACATCATCATCCAAGGAAGATGTTTTTTGTAATGAGAAAAATTCCATGAGGGTGTATGGTGGAATCTTCTTTATTCTTTGTAAATTGTAGGTAACTGCTACTCTTCACATTTCAATTACTAATTGCAATTCTACTTTCTGTAAGGTTGAATATATGGTTGGATGATTCTCTACTGAGATGATCCTTGTGCTGTTTTGGTCATGTTTATATGTTAAGTTTTTGCTGTCTTGCATATATGTCACAATGTATATCTGCATTGTGAATCCCAAACTTGAGTTACGGTGATGATTCTAAGGTTTTGCCTCTGTTACCTTAATATGATAACTATTTTTCATATTGGCAGATTTATTCTGGACAAGAAAATAGGAATTGGCCAGCCCAAGCGTATTGAAAATGCAAAGATATTGGTGGCCAACACTGCTATGGACACTGACAAGGTGAAAATATACGGAGCTCGAGTTCGTGTTGATTCTATGGCCAAAGTTGCAGAGATCGAGGGAGCTGAGAAGGAGAAAATGAGAGAAAAAGTGCAAAAAATCATTAATCACGGCATCAACTGCTTTGTCAACAGGCAGTTAATTTACAACTTCCCTGAGGAACTTTTTGCAGATGCTGGTGTTCTTGCCATCGAGCATGCTGACTTTGATGGAATCGAGCGGCTAGCTTTGGTGACCGGAGGTGATATTGCATCAACTTTCGACAACCCTGAGTCTGTTAAACTTGGACACTGCAAGCTCATCGAGGAGATAATGATCGGGGAAGACAAATTGATTCATTTTTCTGGTGTCGAAATGGGTCAGGCATGTACTATAGTCCTAAGAGGCTCAAGGTAATCATGGTAACTAAACTAGCATCTGTCAACGTTTTATAGTTTCAAATGAAGTATGTCATTTCAGTTAAGATTGCCTACAGATGATTATGATAGATTTTTCCTTCTGTAGTTCCATCCAACTGTTGCACATCCCAATTTTAACTCCGTTTACCACCATAATTCATAGCGCTAAATCTAACTCTGCCCTGGTTTTGCCTTTCCATATTTGTAGGACTTATGTACTTTTTAGAAGCTTAGATTATGGAAGGTTTTTATCATATAGAAACAATGACCATATAATTTTTTTTGGTAAATTCTTTCTAGTTCTCACGTGCTTGACGAAGCGGAAAGATCATTGCATGATGCTCTCTGTGTGCTGTCTCAGACAGTTAACGATAGTAGGGTCTTGTTCGGTGGTGGTTGGCCTGAGATGGTCATGTCTAAAGAGGTAGATGAGCTTGCTCGTAAGACTCCTGGAAAGAAATCCCATGCCATTGATGCTTTTTCTCGTGCACTCCAAGCAATACCTACCATCATAGCTGACAATGCTGGTTTGGACAGTGCTGAATTAATCTCTCAGCTTCGAGCCGAGCATCACAAGGATACAACTAATGCTGGAATCGACGTTATATCTGGTGGTGTAAGTAGAGTATGGGAGATACTTCCACAGTTAACACTGCAGTTTCTTGAATTCCCCTCTCATCTTGATGTCTTTGTTTCCAGGTTGGCGATATGGAGAAGCTAGGAATATCAGAGGCCTTCAAAGTAAAGCAAGCTGTGCTTTTGTCAGCAACTGAGGCCACCGAGATGATATTAAGGGTAGATCAGATCATCACTTGTGCTCCTCGGAGAAGAGAGGATAGAATGTGATCTTGATTCACTCTCACAGCTCAGGTTTTAATCTTAAGTTTCATCAATAGCATGCTAGAAACTTGTTTTTCGTGGGATGCACTCAGTAAACAATTGAACCGATCTTCTGTGTCACTTATGTTTGTCTGTGTCTGTCTTGGCTGTTTAATTTGATGGATCAACATTTGTGTTTATTAATTTTGGCAAGGAATTCTCTGTTGTGATTAGCTAAGTGACCTCTCTATTTACACTAGACTATTTTACCAAAATTTGGAAACCCATCATGATCATATCTCCATCTAATATTTTAAGGCATATTCATTGAAGAGGAGGAAGATTTGTTTTTTATCCCCTTCAAATGAAGAAAATGTGCTTTTTATCCCCTTTAAATGAAGAAAATGTGCTGGGCTTTCTTATGGTACTTGCTCTTTTCTTTTCCAATTCTTTCTTCAATTGATAGAAAGAGGACAAAGATGTACAAGTACGAGTTTCAAGAACTTTTTCTCTGCTTTCTTTCACGTCGCTCTGCTCACACCTCTCGCTTGAGCCAATCGTTACTCAGTCCTCTCTCGCTCTATAGTTGAGCCTATCTGATGCCCTTATGGAGACTATTGAGTGAGAACGACGGGCCCCGTTTGTTACGGCATCTGATGACCATTCACTCTACCACTCTTGCTCTAGCTCTCAACTATTTCTTTGTCGCCTCTCTCTCTCTCTATCGCTCGAGCTCTCAATTATTCATAAAGTCACCCCTCAATAATAGTCGTGAATGATTAGAGTATAAATGACCGCGTTTGATAATCATATGACAATTTAGACTCCTTCCATTTATGATTATCCAATAACAATCAAAACTACCACGTTGAATACATTATTTTATCACTTGCCCCTCTCGCTTATAAAATCGCAACAAATAATCCATCTAGGGTTAAATGGTTGGTCTTCACAGATTTCATCACAGACACTGAAGTTTCAATTAGTTTCGAACATATTGAAGGAAAGGATAATCAGCTAGCTGATGCCCTTTCACGATTAATTAATTGTTTAATATGTTCAGAATGACCGGAAGAAACCTCCAACAATATGGAATTGGTGGCATCAGCTCTCCAAGAACTAGGAGAGAGACCCAACGAGAAGGCTCAAGACAGGATGATCCAAATTCTTCAAGCCCTCTCCACCTCGTTGAGCAGTACCAACAACTGCTTCAAACAAGATACAAGTTCCCTCAACCATACACCCTTGAGGACGATGAACGAGTCACCCAAAGATTTCATGAGTTACAGCATCAGGTATCGGTCCAAGCAACCAACGCACTCCAGCAGCTCAGACTGCTACATTCCTTAAAAAGGCAGGAGTGCCAGAAGAGAAGCACTTCAGACAACTGGTGGTTTGATTGGTACCCCGCTACCAAGCAAGTAGATGAGCAACTGGGAGCAATCGCTAACCGACTATAGGACGCCGTCAGAAGAATGACTTCTTTCAGTATCTAACGGAAGTGGTGGACCCATGACCGACAAGGATGTGATAGGCCAACGCATAAAGCTTAGCATCTTGTAAAAATGAGTGCTATAAAGTGCAATGATAGCGCTGAGTCATAAGATTCCTCCTTATCAAGAGGAACTCTGTAGAGCGCAATAATAGCGCTAAGTCATAAGATTCCTCCTTATCAAGAATAGCAGAAGGAACGTGACGATGAGGCCCAATGAGCACCCGACGTCCCCTGCTTTTCTTATAAAAGGGGAATGCAAGACCCTTGCAGAACACACGGAAGAACTCCGAAGTTCTACTTGGGTAGAAGTTCTAAGCAAGTCTTTGTGTGTTCAAGTCCTTGTAAGTTCCTACTTTTGAATAAAAGTCTGTATGTTGTTCTTCTAGTTCTTCATTATCTTTTTTCAAATTTAGAAGACGCTCCGCTTATTTTGGTATCAGAGCTAGTTTTTATGGCTGAGTAATTACCTTGTTCAAGATACTTGAGGGGCAGGGTCCCTGTGTTCAAAATTTACTCATTGTTGTTATAAGTATTTCCATTAGTCGAAGATGGAAAACTCATAAAGTAGGCACAGAGGCTGGACCTAATAAGTCCTACCTGAATAGAGTTCGCTGTAAAAAGGCACAGAGGCTGGACCTAATAAGACCTGTTTACAGACCGATCTAGTGAGGTTTGGTATTACCACTCGGGAGGAAGTAGTTGAAACCTAAAAAAAAATTTTTTTTTTACCAAAAGACGTAAGGTGGTACCTCTAAGTAGAAACCACTAAGAAGGAGAGGTAAAAAGAGTTTTCAAAGGTGTAGGGGGAAAACCAATGAGTGGAAAAAGACAATCCTGATGTCTGAGCGATGGGAGGAAGCAATACAACATTGGTATACTAGTTCACATACCCCTAACCTAGAGTAT
>JBBUKS010000042.1:670396-688127 GCA_038050645.1 Hedychium gardnerianum
ATTAGCTTGACCCCTATTTTAATTCAACTTGGAGCCTTGACTTTGAGGGGATTTTGCCCCCCTCCTCCGAGGTTTTCTTTGGTTCTAAGTTCACTCCTTTTCTTTGATCTTGCTAAGATTATGTATTTGCCACCCTTGGTTGATGCTTCGCTCTCGTTCTTAGGATTTGGGGCTTCATCTGTCGGTCATTCTTATGTTTTGTAAACCTTATCTATCCGACACAAATTTTCAACATGCAAATTGTTAGTAGCCTTTGATAAGTCGAATTTAATTTATCCTCGCCCACCGCCAAGGAGAGTTTGTGATTTTTGACATCAATAATCACTCCAGCGGTGGCTAAGAAAAGCATTCCTAATACAACAAGGATTCTAAGGTCTTTGTACATTTCAAGTACGACGAAATTAGTAGGCAACACAAAATTGCCTACTTTTACGGACACATCTTCTAGAATACCCAAAGGATATCTACAAGAAGTGTCAGCAAGCTGAAGGGTCATAGTCTCCAACTTAAGGTTCCCTAACTTTAATTTCTTGCACATGGAGTATGGTATCAAGCCTACGCTTACACCAAGGTCACAAAATCCTTACTTATCTTGTCCTATAAAACAAGGTATAGAGAAACTCCATGGATCCTTAAGCTTCGGAGGATGCTCATTCCGTATTAGTGTGCCACACTCCTTTGTTAGTACTATGGTCATATGATCTTCAATCTTCCTTTAGTGTGCCAAATGTCCTTCATAAATTTGGTGAATTTTGGCATCTGGTGTAGAGTGTCTAGCAGTGGTACCTCTACACAAATTGATCTCATCATCTCCAAAAATTTGTCAAATTCCTCATCCTTGCGTACCTTTGGTAATCATTGTGGAAAGCATATTGATGGCACATATGTCATCGGTGGAGGATTCTGCATTATTTCCATGATCTTTTCCTCAGAAGCACAGACAACTCCTCTAAAATCCTCCCACTTCGTAAAGTCATAGCATTGCAATGATCCACAGTATTTGGCTCAGGTTTCCTTGGAAATCTTTCCAGAGTCCTTAAAGGAGAGCTTACAACCTGAGCAATCTGAGTTTCCAACATCTTGGTGTGGCTTACGAGGTTGTCTACCATTGTTTTTAGATCTTTCAAGGCTTCCTCGGTCTGAGTATGTCTCTGTCGAAACTCCTTGTTTTCTTGGTTTTGGCTTGAGATGAAGTCTTCCATAATCGCTTCAAATCGTGACTTTAGGGGAGTTTGTTGTTGTCCTGACTATTGCCCCTGATTTCCCTATCCTTGGTATTGATCTTGGTTGTTTCGGTAGGAAAAATTAGGATAGTTTTCTCCAGCCAAGATTGTAAGTGTTCGAGTATGGAATGCTCGTCCTTGGGTTGAAGTTATTGATCGTATCCACATGCTCAACTTGGCTTCCCTAGTTGGTGGTATTCGTTAAACAACTCTCCGCTGTATGACATGTCAAACCACAAATTTTACAAAAAACGTTAGCAACATTCACCATACTCGTGTTCAGGGAATCAAACCTCTAGTCAATGAGTCCATCTTTGCTGAAAGAAGGTCTATGGAATTAACTGAATATTTTCCTGGAGTTTGTGCTTGATTCCCTCACTCAAATATCCACTGGTGGTGATTTAGCGCCACACTTTCTATGATCTCCTCGTCCTTGTTTAGGATTTTGTTCATCAGAGTTCCACTAGTTGCGGAGTCTAATGACCCCTTCGTCGCGTAGGAGATGCCATTATAGAAGGTGTGGATCACCAACCACTTCTCCAGTCCATGATGTGGATATTGCTGCATCAATCCTTTGAATCTATCCCAAGCTTCGAATAATGACTCACTGTCTTTTTGTATGAAGCTTATAATATGGTGTCGCATGTGTGTCATTTTGCTGGGCGGGAAAAATTTATCCAAAAATCTTTGCTCACATTGGTCCCATGTAGATATGCTGCCGGTTGAAAGAGAATGAAGCCAAGACTTGTGTTTGTCCCTTAAGGAAAAGGGAAACAACATCGGCCGAATTGCATCCGTAGAGGTGCCATTATATTTCATCATCGCGCAGACTTCCAGAAACATCTCCACGTGCAAATTCGGGTCTTTTGTCGGCCCTCCACCAAACTGATTTGCTAGACAATGTGGATTGGGTAGGTTTCAGCTCGAAGTTGGTCACTTCTATTTGAGGCCTCGCAATGCTAAACCTCAATCCTTGGGTGCCAGGGGCGGTGAAATCTCTAAGCAACTTGTTTTCGTTGTCTTCCATGGTTGCATTTTCTTGAGTTATGTTCTCTTCTGAAGTTCTCTGGTCGTTCATCCTTCGATGGCAGGTGTGGTCTATGTCTAGATCGAAAGGAAGCAGATCTCCCATTCTTTTAGATCTCTGCATGTGAGGGCCCTACCCACCTGAAAAGGGAATAGATGAAGAGAAAAGAACAGAAAAGGAAAGTGATCCGAATGAAAATTAGGAAACAAATCCTAAAAAAAATTAGAAAAGAAAGAAAAAAATCTAGATTAACCAAATCAAAAATTGATTGATATCAATTTGAACCAGTCCCCGACAACGACGCCAAAAACTTGATGTCGTAAACTGCAAGTGCACGGTAGTCATCAAGTAATGAAAAATATCGATCCCATGAGGACTGAAAATTGAATACCAAATCTACGATGTGAAATCAGTTATTTAGAGAATCCGAATGTTGTGAATGTCTTGAGAAAAGAGAGAAAGTCGCGAGAAAAAGTTCTAGGAAGAAATCCAATGTCAAGAAGCGATCCTAGGACTTCGATTTCACCACAATGACTGTAGACACTCTAACCTATATTTGGTTTCTTAATTCTCATTGGTTGTTCGTGTAGGTAGACAATCCCGATTTAACCAATGTGATCTTTTGGAACTATACAGGTGTATCCGCCCAAACGCGACGTTTCAAGGCAACATTGCTGAAGAACCGTTTTCACATGGAGGCCCCTGTCATGAGATGCCCCACGGTTCTCGAGTTTCCTTCTCTTACTATGTGATGCTGAATCAAGGTGGACCTATTAAGCTCCGTCAAAGCCTAGGGAATCTTCGTGGTAACCCAATCTACTTTCGTGGCCAACCCCCTCACGTCTTGGAATTCTACCGATCAGAGGATTGGGTTCACCTCTCGGTTCTTCACCGCACCCTTGGGATACAAAGCATGCTTTTGTCATTGAGTTCGTGTATGTACAGTAGAGCTAGACCACAAACAATTAAATCATAGAATAAAGAAACACAAGTATATGAAACTTCAGAAAAACAAAGTGTCTACATGTCAAAGGGCTACTCCCTAGTCCTAGAATCAAGAACACTACTCCATGGACATGGAGTTACTGCAAAAAGACATTGTAATTAAGACTTTACAATCCAAACTCAAGAGAAAAGAGAGAAATGCTTATTCTATGAAGCATAGATTGTCTCCGGGTTGCTCCTCCAACTTCCAACACGGACGAGAACGCCTCTTGCTTCTTGGAATGACTCTCCTAGGGTTCCTAGTCACCCAGGAAGCCCTCCTCCTTGATCCACGAGTTTTGGAAATCTTTTTATAGCCTCCCTAGCCCTTAGAATAGGAAGGAACTTTCAAAAATACCAATTCTACGAAATCTACGGAAGGGTGACATGGCTGTGTAAAAAACACATGGCCGGGTCTGTGGCCTATACAGAAATGAGACATGCTCGTGTGAAAAACACACGACCAAGCCACGATTTTTTCTAGGAAGTTTCCTGAAAAAACACACGATCGTGTGAAAAATACATGGTCGGGGTTTTTTTGGGAAGGTGCTGCAATGCTGTGTGAAAACACACAGCCCTGTCGTGTGTGACACTGGATAACCCATGGTTACTCCGTCTTCACTTTTTTTGTTCTCGAGAAACACGCTTGTATCTTGGGATACGGTCAGAGCGTATTCCTTGCTTTATGTCTTCGTTTCAATGGTTTTTTTTACTCCATTTGAGCTCTAATTCTTCATCCTATCAATGAAAAAATACAAGAGGAGATCTCCGAACAAAAAAATATAAAACAATACATACTACAAGGGAATAAACCATACAATGTATGCTTGTAAAATATTACAAGATGAGTGTAAAATACTAATAAAAATCCTATATAAATACACACATCAACCAACCAACTAATGGTTAAGTTAATTGTGTAATCAACTCATACCAATTGACAAACTAGGGAATATTTTTGTTTGAAAAAATAGTCCACTAGTCAATCAACTATGATCAAGTAGTTGACTTGTATGGAGGACTAGTCGACTAATGCTCAATGGTATTATGAAAAGTTACCATTGTGAATGATATATTGATCGACTATCAAAATCAATTAAGCATCAAGTGATGGGTCAACACTAGTCAATTGGAGTGACTATTGGACGATCATTGGTTGAGTCATCCAAGTTAGCAATCAACTAATGGTACTAAACAATCGATTAATGAATAGGGAAAATTGATTTCAAGGCCGAAAACTCATATTTGTAGCAAAGGCTAAATTTATGGGGTTTAGCAGCTCAAGAATGCATGAGGGGAACATTAAAAAGATTTCTGTGTTTTAAGCGATCAAACCTTTGTTCCTTTTTAAAGGTCACATCTTAGTAATCTTTTTTACTTAAATTCTCTTTCTTGTAACAGGTTTTTCCAACTTTGATTGTTGATAGAGAAGGAGAAAATTGAAGGTGATTTGAGAAGTGATTCACTAGTTGTGGAATAGAAGTCTAAGGGAGGACTACCAAACCACGTTAAACATTATGTTTCATTAGTTTGCTTTCTTATTCTTGTTTTTCTGTGTTTTGGTTTTCCCATAGCATAACTTGTTTGTTGAAACGAAAAGAAGCCACAAACAAGGCTATTCATTGCCCTCTAGCCTCTCCGACGATCTAACATTTACTATGAACCTAATCGTAATTTTCTTTTTAGATATTAAAAGGATAATTTAGGGTTGGATCAGACAACTAAAATAAATTTTAAAAAAACTTCTCATTCATTCTCATTATAATCTTAACCTATTCCTAGCAATTTTAAAAAACATGCTAATATTTTGTACACAAACTAGGAATGAAAACACAAGTTATTTTTATAGGATTGATATGACAGCTAAAGGAGGGGGAATAGTTGCAATCTAAAATAAACAAATCAAAATTTTGATTGCAAAGCTTAGTTATGTGTTAATTGCATAGTAGAAACAAAATATGTGACAACAAACAATCAAATGATAACTTGGTTCTTAAACTTGTTTCAAAAATCCCAAGTTTCTACTTCATGACCTATGAACTTATAAGGTCATAAGGTGAGTCAACCCTCCAAATCCCACTATCAGTGCTCCTTTCAAGAGGTGAAGAAACCTCATATAAGAACTTCTTACAATGAGATTGAAACAACAAAGAAAATCAAAGCATGTATAAACCAATGGGTCTTCAAGGTAAAGATCTCAAACTCAAACAAGAAATAAGACAATAAGAGCAACATTAGTAAACTTTTGAATTTCAAGCACTTTCACTAGTCTTGGACTAGCTCCCCTTTCCCCTTTATTTAGTGTAGTTTTTTTCATTGCTTGTCATCAAAACTATGTGGTTGAATCGTGAGGGGAGATCATCATTGAATTGTCTATCGTCCCTTGTGGATAAGACAAGGTTCTTGACTTTCTTTTAGGTGTTTCAACCCCAATGACTCAAATGATGAAACATCCCATGTCACCTTTATTATCTTCTTTTTCTTCTCATTGTCACTTAGGTATCTGGGGTTCGATCCCCAGTTACGGTGCATTTGTAGAAATTTTTTCTCTAAATGAAGCACGCAACCACGGGATACTGGATTTTTGGACCATCCGTCGCGAGTGCTTCTCGATTTACCCTAATGGCCGGTGGAAAACTTTCGTGGAACCAAATCAATCACCCCAGATTTAATATTACCTAATCATTTTTTTCTTCTTGTTTACTTTTCTCCAACCTATGAACTCGTAAGATGAGTCCCATAAAAATCAATATATTTTCTCCTTTTAAAAGCCTTCAAAGACAAAGAAACCTTTTACAATAGCAATAAGATGAAAGTAATAGAAAAGTAAAACCAAAAAGAGGAAGCAATAACAATAATAATATCAAAAATTGTGGAATAGAAAGAATAAAACATGAACTCAAAAACCATAAAAAAAAATGGAGCACACTTTGTTGACTCTTGAATGTTGTTAAATGACTATTAGATGATTGCTTGAGAAGTTTTTGACCTTGTTAAAAAAAACCTTTACTTGCCATTTGTAGTTGCAAATTGATTATTATTAGTCAATTGATTGTTGTTGATTAGTCGATAATTTCACTAATTTCAAAATTTATCCACGATAATTGTTATATAAATGTTACTATCTTTAGTCGATTGTTAATTGGTTGTCAATGGACTGCTCCATTATTTGTCAATTGGATACAACTTATCAGTCGACTCAACTATGACAAATCATCCAATTCACTTGGATTTAGATTTGTTCTTCCTACTAACTGGTTCATTAGTTAATTGCATTTACTATCAGTTGACTAAATCAAATAAAATCATGATAGAATCCTTTGAATTACAATCTCATCAATCCTCATCGACTGAATATGTCATTTGTTGACTATGTCACCAGTCGACCACTATAAAAAAAAAATAATTAGCGACGGAAATATCTGTCGCTGATTGGGCATAGCGACCGATTAGCGACGGATATACGCCATCGCTCAATAATGGGTCGCTAATGTCATTTAGCGATGAAATTTAAACTTTCGTCGCTAATTAGCGACGAACATTTAGTTTTCATCTCTAAACACTAGCAACGAATATTCCGTCGCTATTTAGAAACAAATGTTTAAATTCCGTTGCTAAGTCCAGGATTATTCCGGGTTTAGGGGCTAAGTAGCGATGGAACCATAAATTTTGTCACTAAAACCCTAACCCCTAAACTTGGAATAACCTTGGGTTTAGTGACGAAAATTTAAAGTTCGTCGCTAATTAGCGATGAATATTTAAAGATCCGTCGCTAATTATCGTGAACATGATAGAAAGTATGGCCATTTTTTATGATCAATATCAATAGCTAATTAGTGACGAAATTTAAATTTTCATCGCTAAGTTACTAAAAATTTGGTAGAATGTTACAAAATCGCAAGTGTACGATTACGTCATCAGTAATATAAAAGATTATCATATTCACAGGGATTATTGATTAAGCACTAGTGATTTTGTAAAGTAAGTTATCTAGATGATCGAAAGTTACTGAACGCTTGAGAACTAGACAGAGAAAAGAGAGGGAGAGAGAGAGAGAGAGAGAGTTGGTTGTGAGAGGGAAGAGTTGGTTGAGAGGGAAGAGTTGGTTGAGAGTGAAGAGTTTAGGGATATGGTTCTAGGGTTTCGATTTTATTATGATGCTAATTAATGTCCCTAATGTATATTCATCTCCTTATTTTCCATGCTTACATTCTTGTAAGAATTCTGACAGATTTTCAAAATGGAATACCATTAGAATGTCCTAGTAAGGAATAGCCCTTATGCCAAGGTCTTTTGACTATAGGAAGTGTGTAAGTATCGATACTCTTTGGCACTAAGGGTATGTAAGTCTGGTTGAATGGGTGTCCTCTGTCACTAAGGATCCCCTGGTTATCCAGCCTAGTAGCAACCTCAACATATAGGCAAATCCCTTACTTCTACATGCATTACTTACACACACATTTCATCAAACATGTAGTACGCACAATACACATAGAACAAGACATAAACACTTCATTAAACAAGGAAATTACATATACATAGTTCATACGTCAATCATATATCATAATTACTCCCTAACACTAGAATTTGGAGGACTACTCCATGAATAAGGAAGAACAAACTAAAAACACGAAATAGAGCATTCTTACAACCCAAAATATGAGAATAGAGGGAGAAGAGATGCTTATCAAGATGAAGCTGGTGTCTTCGGGATGTCTCCTTACTCCGGAGGTGGATGGATCATCAAGGAGGAGGAGATGGAAGCTCTAGGGTTTCCCCTAAGGGAAAAACCCTTCCCCAAGGAGATGGGATAAACCCTAAACTAAAGATTCCCAAGTAAGTGTTTTCTTGACCCTTTTATACTTGCCCAGAATTTCCAGATCTGCCCCCTTTATTAGGCTTCACAAAACCTAGTTTTTCACACCTTAAACCACTTAATCTTGGGTTGGTCTCTGAATAAAAGTTGTATATCTTGAGGTTATCTACATTTTGGAAGTTGAATTAGCAAAAAAATCGAATCGAGTGTAAAGTTATAGTCATTTTACTTTTGGTTTGCAAGCTATCTGGAATTCAACATGACCGTGCCTAAAAGACATGGCCCATGCCTAAATGGACGACCCCTATTTTTTTGGCACACGGCCATGCCTTGGAGGCACGACCTAGTATTGAGCCAAGAAATTCTAGAAGCGCGATCGTTCCTGGTAGGCACAACCAAGTGTTGAGGAAACACAGTGAGTTAAACACGGTCGTGCTTTTTAGGTACAACCCATGTCTAAGTTTCCCCAAGAATTTTACATGGCACGGTCATGGCCTTGTTTCCTGCTGGGACTAAGGCACAACCGTGGCCTTGGTTCCTACTAGGGCTGAGGCATGGCCGTGCCTGGGAGGCACTGCCATGTCCCTGGGAGGCACGGCCATGTCCCTGGCCCTGGCTGCTCTACTTTGTGTTATTCTTTCTGCTCCGCTCTCCATTTAAGCTTTTTTTTGCTCTGAAATGTATCCTATCAATTAAAATAAAGAAAAAGCAGATCTATGAATAATATGGAGTAAAAAGCATGCTAACATAATAAAATGGGATGCGATAATATAGATCATGTCAATGAAATGTAAATAGATGTGTCATATAAGGTGTCTGAATATATATATAATATACGCACATCACACCCCCAGACTTAAACCTTTGCTTGTCCTCAATTAAAGACCTGCAAACTAGATTTATGTGTGTAAATACCGCGTCATAATCTCTACTAAATCATTCTAATCCTATTATGTAGTTTCACTAATGAGCATAATAACAAAATTATTTGAATGTCCCCTAAGTAGAAGTTCTCCATGTTCAATGAGATAAGTGGCTTAACATTTTCAAGTGCCAATCTCTAAGCCTAGTTAATTCGTCATCTAACTGTGTTCCTCATGCTTCCGACGATAGACACTTACCTGTCACTCAAAAAGTTCATCCCTCTCAAACTACACAAGGTCTCACACGTGTTTACATCTACATGGCATGAATATACAGTGAACTAACATATGAACATAATTACACGTCACACGGGTGTCTAACAACTACATGAATACACAACACATAATCAAGTTCCTATCGTGCATACCACATATCTGTACACACTACAAGATAGGAAAACAAAAGAAATTGCATGAAAACAAACTGATCAACTCAAAGATCAAGCAAAACAAGTGTCAAGCATCATGTAATATATGAATAGAATCAAGATAAACACAGATACTATATCAATGAAATCATACCATGAACTAAGATCAATATCAACTAAAGGAGTCAAGTAAGAAATACCCGCTTGATGTGTAGATCGTACTAAAAGTCCTCATGTCTGAGAATCAACTTCAAATTAGAATCCTGCAACGTAGAACACAAATTACAACCAAATCCTAAACTGTTTAGGAAACCCTAAAATTTAGGTCTAACACGTAACTACTTCGTATAGGTATACATTAACCCATGCCAACACACTAAAACAAGCCATCCACTAATTACTGAACTCATAGCATCCATAAGGTAGAGAAAACTCGTTACCCAATGATTCCTCCTCGAAAATGGCTGCCGACAAAGCTGAGATGGCCGGAATAGTAGAATTATGGATGGAAATCGCCGAAATAAGAGGTTGTCGGCTGTGGTGGCTGGCCGCTATAGTAGGTGGCCCCAGTTGATCCGTGAAGTTGTTGTAGTGACCAATGATGGCCGAAGCAGCGAGATGACCGACAATCAAATCTGTCCTAGATCTAGCTAGAGCAAAAAGGGAAATCGGGGATGGCTGGAAACCTGGAATTGGCAAACACCAAGCCGGAATAACGAAAAGGATGGTTGGGTCTCGAATTGGCAAAAAAAAATAAGGTCGGAGCAATGGAAAGGAAGAAGACCTGACCTAGCTCTGATTGACAGTGATGATGTCGGTTCCGGCAGTAGCTCAGGGAAGAGGAGATCGACCCGGGTAGAGAGGGGTCAGGGCCTTCCCTCTCTGGTCGCAGCCTGGTTGCAGCTGGCAGCAGTGGCCGACAACAAAGGGCGATAGCGATGATGACCTCCTGGCCGACGGTTGGATCTGGCAGAGAGAAATTAGGAGAAAGGGTTGGCTCCCCTCTGGCCTTGATCTGCCCAGAGCCTGTGGCCAACGATGACCAGCGATGATGGAAACCGACAGCAGGTGGTGGAAGTCAGGGTCGACGGGATCGATCGGGAGAGGAGGAAGGGGCGGCTGGTTTTTCGGGAGAGGATTTGGGAGAAGAGAGAAATGATAAGTTTAAATAAGAAGCTTAGGTTTAATTATAACCAACCCTAAGTTTTAATCCGATTAACCACCTCTTATCACCCTAAAATTTCAAATTAAATCTAGGAAAATTCCCAAAATTCCCCATTAACATTCTATAAGGTTATTTCTCCAATAACACCTATTATTTTAAATTTTATTTTCCGTATCTTACAGAAGGTTGATTGATTGGTTCACACACATTTGTATTCACAAGTTCAAGTGGTTTAGTTCTCTAAATGTTACTTCTTTAGAAAAACTCTTTCTAGCATGTTTATCGAGAAGGCATGATTCACATAAATGATTAGGATGTTTGATTAGAGGCATCCCTTTCACCATCTTTTTTTCTCCCATAGCCTTCAATGTGCCAAAGTTTAAATGACCAAATCTAATGTGTCAACACCAAGCTTTGTCTTGCACATTGGCTTTCAAAGACTTTGCTTCAATTGTTTTAATCTCCCACACATCTTGAGAACCAAGTAAGACTTTCATCCTTAGACACCATGTCTCATAATTGTTCTTTGTGAGAAGAGGAAATTGAAAAGAAGAAACTTTATTCACTACAAGAATTACAGGATTTAGCAACAAAATATAAAATTTGTAGCTAAATAGCGATAAAAATTAAATTCCGTTGCTACTTAGCTACGGTAATTATTTTCCATCGCTATTTAGTCATGGAATTTAATTTTCTATCACTATTTTAGCGATGAAAAATAATTATTGTCGTTATTATCAGGACGAAATTTAACTCCAGTTGCTCAATAGCGACGAAATTTATTTTCCATTGCTATTTAGTGACGAAAACATAATTCCGTTGTTATTTTAGCAACAAAATTAAGTTTTCGTCTCTATTTTGGGGATCAAAATTAGAGCTAATTTTGATTTAGCCCTCTTCGATCTCGTGATTCCTGATGCCCCTCTGATCTTCGATCTCGCAATTCCCGATCATCTCCTCTTTGATCTTCGACGTCTTCTCCTCTTCGATCTCCGGCAAACTCCTCTCATCTTCGTCGATACATTTTTCTCCCCTTCCCTCTCCTCCTCTCGCCATTCCATCACGAGATCATGATCGCAAGCTTGGCGGGACAGAAGCTTGTGGCCTCGAGCTTGGCCGGCCGTAGGCTCGCGGCTACGAGCTTGGTTGGCTGTAGGCTTGTGATCGCGAGCTTAGCCAGCTGCGAGCTTGGCCATCTGCTAGCTCACTATTGTGAGCTTGGCTGGCCATGAGCTCACGGTCGTGAGCTTGGCCATCCTCTAGTTCATAGTCGTGAGCTTGGCCGGCTGTGAGCTTGTTGCGGTGAGCTTTGCCAACCACGAGCTTGTCCGACCGCGAGCTTGGTTGGCCGTGAGCTAGCGGCCGCGAGCTCGTGGTCATGAGCTTGGCTGATCGTGAGTTCATGGTCATGAGCTTGGCCGACCATGAGCTTTCGTCTTCAAGTTTAGTCGGCCACGAGCTTGATCGACCAACTACAAGCTTGACCGACAGCATGGTTGGCCGGCCCGCCACGAGCTTGACTGACCGCATGGTTGGCCGGCCAACCGCGAGCTTGACCGACCGTGAGGTTGGCTGACCGTGAGCTCACAACCATTAGCTTGGCCGGGTGTGACCTCGCGACCATGACCTTGTGGCCAAGAACTCCTGGTCGCGTCCTTGACCTACCGCAAGATTGGTTGGCCACAAACTTTGCTGCGAGTTCACTCGACCGTGAGTTTGGCCAACCGTGAGATATGCCACAATTTCGCCCGGCCAAAAGCTTGGCCGATCTCTTTTGGCCAGCCGTGACACTTCAATGCTTGCCTCAGCCATGCCTGTGAGCTTGGCCGACCTTGATCTCATGTTGTTGTATATCTTGTTGTATTTAAGTTATTATGTAATGTGATTGATTTAATTAGTAATTTTTTTGTTATCTTCAAATATACGATATTTTCTAATCTACACGAGTTTAGCAATGGAGGCGACACTATTTTTGATATTTCTCTTTAAGTCTATTGTGCATCTTTTGAGGTTCAAACTTAATATTTAGTTTAAGTTTAAGTACTATTGGTAGTATTAAGTTTAAGTTCTTAAGATTAAGTTTAAATTATCTGCGTGCTTAGTTTTACATGTTTAGTATTGTTGCAAACTTAACTTTTAGTTTAAGTGCTATTGATAGTATTACGTTTAAACTATCTACATGCTTAGTTTTACACGTTTAATATTGTTGTCAATTTATTTCTCATTAGGTTACAATGTATATGAATAAAGCTTGGATATACAATAGGTTAGAAAATGAATTTATCACAACAAAATATTTTCATGAAGTTGAAGAGTTTCTGAACTTTGCTAAGCATCATCCGAAGTGTATGAATGGTGACGAGTTACGTTGTCTGTGTAATTATTGTAAAAGCAGAAATATAACTTTTCGCGATGAGGAGATCGTGAAAGTAAATCTAGGTAGAAATGGATTTGTTCCAAATTACTGCAACTAGTACTGTCATGGAGAGCCTAATGTGTTTGAGACAATTGAACCTTCTGTTGCTTCATCATCTGGCCCTTCATTTTCATAGGAGGAATCATCAGCTAATGATAATGCAATGCAATCAATGGTTTATAATGTGATGAATGCGGTTGATCATTCGAGTATAGATGAAATACCAACACCTGAAGTTCAGAAACTATATGACATGTTAAAGGCTAGTGAACGAAAAGTGTGGGAAGATATTCCTTTAGGTCATTTCCAACTGTCAACTATTGCAAGGCTATTGAACATCAAGACAAAAAATCATTTCTCAGAATGATGTTACGATGACATTTGTCAATTGATGTCAGAGTTATTCTCTACTGATAACAGAATGACTGATAGCTTCTATAGTACAAAGAAATTAGTTAGGGATTTAGGTTTGCTTGTGGAAAAAATTGATTGTTGTATAAATAATTGTATGATCTTTTGGAATGAAAATAGTGAACTGATAGAATGCAGAATGTGTAATCACCCTCGTTATAAGCAACGTAGTCGCATATCAGAAAAAAAAGAAAAATTTACCATGAAAAGTTATGTATTACTCTTCGTTAACTGCTAGACTACAACGCTTGTATGCATCTGCCGCAACAACAAGCCACACGAAGGAGATATAATGTGTCATCCTTCTGACTCACCTGTATGGAAACATCTTGATATAACATTTCTCTCATTTGCAATGGAACCACATAATGTAAGATTGAGACTTTTAGCAAATGAATTTTAGCCATTTGGTCAATCTAGACAACAATATTCATCTTGGCTAGTCATATTAACACCATAGCTACTATGGATGTGCATGAAAGATGAATTTATGTTCTTTACTGTGCTTATTCTAGGTCCAAAGAATTTGAAAGAGAAGATAGATATTTTTTTTCCAATCTCTGATTATCGAGATGAATGAATTATGGAATGTAGGGTTGGAGACTTAAAATATTGCAAGTAAAATGATTTTTTTACCATGCATGCTGCTTTATTATGGACGATTAGTAATTTTTCAGCATAATCAATATTGTCAGAATGGATCATAGTTAGTAAATTAGTATGTTCACATTGCATGACAGAGTTTGATGCATTTTTATTACCTTGTAATGGAAAGGTATCTTGGTTTGATAATCATCATAAATTTTTACCAAAAGAGCACTCTTTCATGCGAAATAAGAAATCATTCATAGTGAATAGAGTGATAAAAAAACTATCCCTCATAATTAAGTCAGGAGATGAAATACTAGAGGAAATCGACAACTATGGATTTGTACAAGTAACTCAGATGGGTTCGGATGATTTAAATAAATATATTGTTAGGGTGTGCAAGTGTAGTTGGAAGAAAAAAAAAGCATATTTTGGGAGCTTCCATATTGAAAATATCTTCTCATTTGACATAATTTAGATGTGATGTAGGTTGAGAATTTTTTTTTGATAATATATTCAATACTATGATGAATGTTTCAGGAAAAGCTAAAGACAGCAAAATCATGTGAGAAATTGAAAGAATTAGTTAGCAGACCTGAGTTCCATCAGAATGAAACAACTAATAATTTTTCAAAGGCTTGTTATACATTGGACAAAGAAAGTAAACACGCTTTATGTAGTTGGTTGAAAGAAATCAAATTCCCTGATGAATATGCCTCGATGTATGAATATGAACAAATTAAAAATGTTTGGAATGAACAGTTATGACTGTTACGTGTTCATGCTATTATATTTTAGAGGTGTCCTAAGGCAATAGCCTTATGGTATGTACTATTTATTGGATAAATAAATGATTCACTATATGATGCACATTCTTTATGTGTATGATTGGATCTTAAACTCACTTACTGAATGTCTGCAATACAATTCATAGCACGAGAAAACTTGTGATTGAATCACAACTAGTGAGCATCTCTACATGTGTAATTATGAATGTATTGAAACATCCCTAGTCGATGAATTAATGGGTTTAGATATCATCGATTATTAGCACGTGTTATACTCCTTGGTTTATCCAAGCAACCGCTCCTCACTAACTAGAGACATTGGGATGTTGAGTGTTAAACATGGATGCTAGTTAATAGTAACTAGTTCATTAGAGTGACCTGCCATGAGACTTCATATGATTTTTCACATATGTGGACATGTCAATAAAGATCTCATTACAGCTCGAGTGCAAGTTTCCTTCGACTTGAGGTATTCAAGTCATCTTGGTTATGAAGACTTATACTTTGACATCTTAAGCATCTCCTTGGAGGTATGGACATGAGATGATTGAGTATAAGTTTGAAGTGCCCGAAGGTGTTTGAATAACCCACAAAGAATTCATCGCTCCTTGTATAAGGAGAAGTATATCTTATGGCCACTTGTTAGGATTATTACTTGTAAGTATTTGGCCAAAGTAGAGCACGTCAAGAGAATAATTTTCTTGGACAGTGTGTTTGAGTAATTTGAATCTGCAGGACAAGAAACTACTACTTGGGCTAGGTGTGACATAGTCAGCCTAGTGGGGACTGACACATAGACTATATCCTGAACAAAGTGGATATAAGACGAGTGAAAGGAACGAGGCACGACTCATTGTAGATGCTAAAAGGTTCAGAAATGATTTTAGAATCAACTTGTGATTTTTAGGTTAATTGAGAATCATGATATACTACTAGGTGCCACTCATGATCATTCCATAATTAATGATTAATTATGGACGACCAATATAATCGGGAACTTATAAGGTCACATGCACTACGAGTTTATCTGAAAACTTAAAACGAGTTAGAGAATTGAATTCTTAGATCGAAAAAGATAAAGTTTGGTTGGACCAGACAAATAATAAATGTGTAAAGTTATTTGTCAGAATGGAAGTGCAGATGAGCTACATCTTTTGAAGATGTGAAGAATCCTATTTGGTTTAATAATAAACCAAATTAGTTTGGTTTAGTTATTGAACCAAGTTGTTTAGTCTTGAACCAAACCAAGAGCTTATTGGGTTGTGTTTTGGTTAAGACTTAATAGGTTGGATTTAGGCTTAGGAGATGACTTGCTCCCCAAGTCATTGAGAAGAGATTATAAATACTCTCCTATAGGGAGAGAATTAATCCAATGAGTTTTTGATTAAACCTGAGAGTTAGGCTTTTCCAAAACATCTCTTCTCTCCTCCTCCTCTTCTTTTGCCGCACAAGGAGAGATCATCTCCTTGTGCCGCAGCCCAAGACCACCGGCCAACCACCTTCTCACTGGACAGGTCATCCTCGCTGACCAGCAAGTACGCCGGAGCAGGAGCTCCGGTCCGATAGCCACAACCCCAACTGAATAGCAGCCTAAAGGCTGCTGTCCGTCATCAGTTGGGCTACCCGCCGGCTCACCTTGTTACCAGAGGTTGCTCAACCTCTGGCCATCCTTACTGCCGGCCCCTCCGCCGGCAGTGGCAAGGGACAATGCCTTACAACAGGTTCTCCGACTCCGTTCATCTCAATTTATGTCGTCTTGGTTGCTTTGGCCGCTGGACACGAATCGAGCAAGATTCCTCTCTCGGATCATTTGTCTCCCCACTTTAGCTAGTACCAAAGTAGAGACACAGCTCAAACTTAGCGAAATCATCTTGAGGAGTACTCAGTGTGGATACGAATAGAGACAAGGATTCATAGCGTCGCTTGGTTGATTTCAAAAAAGGCTGGCCTTGCAAGGCTAGCAAACGCTTTCTACAAAGTTCGAATATGAACTCGTAACTATAACTAGATTAAATGGTTTAATTTAGTTTTCATAAAATTTTAATTAGAGGTTATGTCCGCACATGTTGTATCTTGAATACTTGGATGTGTGTGTTGTAATAAATTAGGATTTATTATGTTTTATATCCACTGCGCACGTTTTGGAAATATGTCAAACTCACGCATCCGCATCGGGCTCCCCAACACATGTAAAAACTTATTCCAATAGCTTTTTATGACTTACTTCCCAATAATGATTGACAAGCACTCACAGAATGAGTCTATTTTTTCAGAGATTTGACATCGAGAGTTATTATGACAATAGAAATGATTTGGTTGGAAATAGAAATATCTTTGATACTATGTAAACTTGAGCACATATTCCCATATAGTTTTTTTTGATTCAATGAAACATCTACAAGTTCATTTATCTTATGAGGAATGACTAGCTGATTCTGTGCAGTATAGATGGATATATCCATTTGAATGGTTTTTGAGGAGATTAAAGAATAATATTTGTAACAAAGTAATAGTTGAGGGGTCAATATGTAATACTTATTTAGTTGGAGAAACATCTTCTTTCTGCTCATATTATTTTGCTGATAATGTGAAAACCAGACATTGCAAGTATCCTTGAAATTTCGATGATACTCAACCGATAGACTCAGAGATGCTTTTTATTTTTAAATTTCCTGGTAAGTCAATGGGTGCATTTGTTTGTAGATGGTTAAATACAAAAGAATACTATGTAGCAAGAACATACATATTCATGAACTGTGATGAGGTCAAACCATACATAAAGTGAGTTAATTTCTATATTCAAACATTTCTCCCCTTATGTTTGTTTGTTATACCATATTTCCCAAAATTATCTTCTTTGACAGCTTGTACGAACAACGACTATAACTATAAAATCCATCAATAGGTGCAAGTGAGGTAGAGAAAAAGTTAGAGATAAAGTTTGCATTATGGTTTGAAATCTATGTAAGTTAGAGACTAAATTATTTTCTTCAAGTGTATTATATAATCGATAATTTATATC
>JBBUKS010000042.1:709480-730111 GCA_038050645.1 Hedychium gardnerianum
ATTGTTTCATCTTGGGGAACACATCCTCACCCACTCCTCTCAGGAGAGTTTACCTTTTTGCCAAACATCCGGTCCTCCATACTTGTTTGGACTTCTGCTCATCATCTGATATTGACCTCCAGGACTTCCCGCTAGATGTCCGGTCTTCAACCCGTCTAGACTTCTACCTGATTTCCTCAACCCTCAGGGCTTCCCTCCTAGTGTCCTCTACCCCTAGGACTTCTGTCTGACGTCCTCGATCTGCCAATACTTCTGCCTAGTCTCCTTGAGAAGGACCTCCTTACCAAATCCACTTGACCATGACTTCCTTGCCCAGTCCACTTGACCAGGACTTCTTTGCTTAGCCTCAACTAGGACTTGTACCTTACCTAAGATCACTTAGGACTTTTTGGTTAAAGTACCTACACACTCAGTCAAGCTCATTAGATAGCAAGAAAACCCTTAACTTTGAAACTTTGCTAATATCAAAACACAGGTTTGATTAGCTGGTGCTTCCATCACCAACCATCACCAACACCTTTAACAATAAAAAGGGGAGAAGGATAAATATTTGTGATGCAACATAATCCAAGGATGCGAACCGATTGGGAAGATTCATTATTCAACTATCAAGGAACACACCAGGAGAACTCATGTAGAACAAATCTTATTACGGCATAAACCCACACACTTTTTCTTATGAAGTTATTGCCGAAACACATGAACTAATGTTCAATATCCTTAAAGGCATAGCAAAAAATCTACTCCCAGACAAAGAACCCTAATTGTCCCTCCAAAAAAGATGAGGCAGAAGCAAAACTAATCAAAGATTTGTACCTATGACCTGAAAAGTGAAGTTAAAACCAAGCATAAAAGTAAATACGAAATAATATTAATAGATCTACACCATCACCTTAATTTAACAGGCTTTAACCTCCCCCCACCCACCCAAAAAAAAAAGAAAAGAAAAGAAAAGAAAGTCTAGCCATCAAAACAACCGGCATGAAGAAATCCCAACAATGATCTCAAAAATCCCTACAAGATCCAGCCCTAAGCCAACCAATTTCCTCAAAGAAAACACTAAGAAACAAGCTAAGCATACAGGGATCAAATAGGGATCACCTCCGTGTTTGATGAGAGCTTTCATAAGTGTAGACGAGGAAGGAGCTACCCCAAGGAGCCAAATCCAAGCACCAGCAGCGAAAACAGCAACGGAATCAAGATAATTTATGGGAAAAGACCACCGATGAATCAACAGACAAACTAGAAAGCATGAGGAGAAGAAACCCTAAGAGATTGAGCAACCCTCAAGAGGGTAAAGGTCACAAATAGGTCCTCGTACCTTGAGGTGATCCGCCAACATCGTCGTCTCTTTGTCATTCTCGCAAACACCTCTAGCGCACTCGAGCCCGAACTCCCGCTGCCACCACAGCATCCTCCGGAGAATCTCTAGCGCCTCAATGGCCTTGAACTCTTGGGTCCGGAGGAAATTAAGGAGGATCATGTCGACGTACCTCCCTCAATGTCTGGACAAGCGCATTGAGCGAAGAGGCCTCGAAGGTGGTGCCTTATTCTTCCTCTCGTCGTAGAGAAGAGGTCCTTGGAGTCGAGGCTAGAGTCGTGGAGGTGGAACAACTGTTGGAGCTGGCGCTAGAGCCTATCGGGATCGGTAGGGAGGTGGCAGCGGACGGGCGAGGGAGCAGAAGGAGTGGAGGAGGAAGAAAGGCGCAGAGGTGAAAGTGAAAAGTCCAGCTCGAGATTAGGGTTGGGGAATAAAGAAGTCTATGACACAACCGAGAATTTTAATTTTTTGGCCAAATTTGGTGACAAACTTTGAATTTGTCATCAAATTTAGTGACGAATTGTGTTTTCATCTACAATTTGGTGTCAAAAATAACATTTGTCGTCAAATTTAGCAATGAAAAAAAATATTTATCGCCAAATTTGAGAATCCATATCCCGGAATTTTGTAATGAAACTGAAATTCGTCAACAATTTGGCGACGAATCTTTAATTCATCTCCAATTTGCGATGAATTCAAAATTTATCGTAAATTGGTGACGAACTCTGCGACAAAATATTATTTGTTGTTAAATTTGCGATGAAATATTTTTGTTTCTAATTTCATTATAGATTACCGATGAAAATTATTTTCGTCGCTAATTTTGTTGCAAATTTGTGATATATTTTTTTCATTGTAAAATTTCATCGCTAAATTCATATTTTTTTTAGTGTTTTAATGAATTTCATGATTAATTGGGTGTACTTATATTTATATTTTTTAAAAATTCTATATACCTTGAAAATATTGATTGTTGACTAGCACTTAAAGTCAAGATCCAGAGGTCAACTTAGAACATCTAGACCTGTAAACACTTAGGCAGATTTCCTTGTGGTTAATAAGGATGACTAGGGTGTGTCAAGTTAAAGGGGAGGTACCTTTGAATTTTTTTTGAAAAATTCTTGAAAATTTTTAAAAAACATTTAAAAACTCTTTGAAAGATCTTGAAAACTTTTGAAAAGTATTTGAAAAATTTTTGAATTTTTTTGAAAATTCGTTTATTTTTTTTAAAAAAATGTTGAAATATTTTGGAAAAATCCTTGAAAAATCTTTGAAATTTTCTTAAAGTACTTAGCACAAATTTTCTAAGAAATCTTTAAGTACTTAGTAATTTTTTTTCAAAATATTAAAGAACTTAAAAGAAATCTCATTCAAAATTAGTTTTTGAAACCAATGCTTAAATCTTCAAATATTCTAAGTGTTTTCAAAAATTAATTCAAAAACTTTTTGTTGGTGCAAAACCTAAGGGAACCTTAGATAATATTTTTTTGATGTGTGCCAAAGGGGGAGAGTGAACCTTAAGTTAGTTAAATCTAGAATTTGTCAGTTTGGCATAAGACCCTAAAGACCCAAACCTAACTTAAGAATATTATCAAACATTAAAAAGAGAGAGATTATTGGTACAATTAGCATCCAAGGTTTCGATGTTTGACAATATACCAATGTTTGGTCAATTTGACCAATGGTTAATCCAAACAAGACTTAATGTTTGGAAGAGAGAAGTCTAGTCAGGTTAGAGTTAACCAGATGACTAACAAAGAGAAGTCTAGTTAGATCAAAGGTTGATCGAATGACTAACAAAGTGAAGTCTAGTCAGGTCAAGGTTGATCGAATGAGTAAGGGAAAGACCTAGCAAGTTAGTAAGAATCGGATGTTAGGATGAAGTCTTGTTAGGTCAAAGGTTGACAAGATGACTAGAAAGGAAAGTCCAGGTTAGAGAGAACTAGATGTTAGACAAGGGAAAAGTCCAAGTGGGTCAAGGTGACCGGATGCTTATTCCATGTAGGTCAAAGGTGATCGGATGTCTGGTAAAGCGGTAAGTCTAGGTAAGTCAAGGGTGACCAGATGTCTAGCAAGTTGTAAGTCCAAACAGGTCAAGGTGACCGGATGTTTGGCAAAGGTGAAAACCCTAGGGAAGTGATTGGTGTGATTACATTAAGTTTTATTATCTCCAAAAACTTGTTGTCGTGTACCGCAAGTGCACGGTTACGTCCTCAAATAATAAAATATTGAATTTACAGGGACTAAAGTTTAAGCACTAGAGAATTCGCAAAGCAAATTATTTAGACTATCGAATGTTGTTTGTGAAAGTGTGAAAGCTTAAGTCTTGAGAGAGAGAGAGAGTGTGAGAGAGAGAGAGAGGGAAGTTCACTTAAATGAGAGGGAAGAGTTGGTTGAGAAAAGAGAGTTAGTTGAGAAGGGTTGGTTGAGAAGGCAATTCTAGGGTTTTGGTTTCATCATTATATTAGTTAATGTGACATAAATTGTTCATCTCCTTACCCTCTATGATTATAATCTTATAGGGATCCTAACTAGATTACTGGTGTGAAGTCAAAAAATCCACCCCGGACTGTTTACACTATTTGACATCCAATGTTACTAAATAGAAAACGTAACGTTGAAAGTCCGATTAAAGGACTATCCTCTATGACTAAGGGCTCCCCGGTCATACAATCTAAATTACGCAAGTCACTTCCTAACATTGAATTAGTGCATACTCTAATTAAGTGATCTCATATAGAGAATTGACCCAAATTCAATGCGACGACCCTAGAAAGTCTGGTTAAAGGACTACCCTCTGTCACTAAGGGCTCTCTTGTCATACAATCGAGAATAATCTCCTCTACATGGTGTCAATCCTTCATATTCATATGCATTTAATTCATTCACACATTCAATCAAACACATACAAAGCACCATGCATATATAAAAATTCATAAACACCTCATGCAATAAGGAAATTGGCAAATCCATGGTTTATACATCAACATCACATCATAATTACTCCCTACATCCTAGAATTAGGGAGATCTACTCCATAGCAAAGGAAGAACAAACCAAAGATAAGAAAGTAGACATTCTTACAATATCCAAAGCAGAATAGAGAAGGAAGAATGCTTATCAAAGAGTTGTCGTTATCTTTGGATTATTTGCTTGCTCCGGAGGTGGACGGATCATTGGAAATGGATCGAAAATGAACCTCGTAGGCCCCCAAAAGGGGGAAACCTCTCTTCCCCCAAAAGGGGATCTAAGACCCCTTTTTATAGGCCCAAACGACCATGTCTCTCGCTCACACGGCTATGCCTAAAGGCACAACCATGTTGTGGAATGTTTCTAGAAAGTAGGCACGACCATGCCATTTGGCATGGCCACAGTGAAGAAAGTGCTTGAGAATAGGAATGGACGTGCCAATTTGCACGGCCTAGCTTCAAGTCAGTTCTAGAAATAACTTCAAAATGAGGCACAACCATGCGATTTGACACAACTATGGTGAAGGAAATCCCCAGAATTTTGGCATGGCCATGCCAATTGGAACGATCTACCTTCTGTTCTGTTCTGGAGCAGCTCTAAATATGGCACGATCATGTTATTTGGCATGGCCCAGGTGATGACTTAATCTAGAAACTACTGCTATATGTTCTGATGAGACACGACCTTGCCAGGGGGCACGACCATGTTGGCTTGATAAGGCACGGTTGTGCCAGTAGGCACGACCATGTTTGCTGAATATTCTTCAAAGCTTGCTTTAACGTCCATTTTTCTCCAAATTACATCCTGTCAATGAAAATATGTAAAGAGTAGATATCCAAACAAAAAGAGTAAAAGCATGGCAATAGAATGAAATAGGGTACAATAACGTAAATCATATAACATGAAATATAAGTAAATGTGCGCCAAACAATGTCTAAAAACCTATATAATCTATGCACATCACGTGCTAAAGCTCAGATTCTCCCTAGGGGTGCCACGACCTGGCCGTACAAATTTGGCATGGTCGTTGCCAATTTTTATCCCAATACAGTGCTTGACACACACACCCCATGTTAGCGGGCATGACCTGTGTCAGCCTCCAGTTCAACACTGCAGACCAAGCTTAAGATGGTCATAACTTTTGGCTTGATTGAGGTTTTGGGATTTTTGACCTATCAAATTGAAGATAGTTTCAAGATATATAACTTTAATTTAGAGTCTAACCTAAGAAATCATGATATAAGGGGTGAAAACACAATTTTAGTGGAGTAAATAGTGTCCACCATGGTCCTCCTATGGTGGCGGCCACGACCTGTGTCAGCCTTTGGTTTCGACTATAGACCGAATTTTGAATGATCATAAATTTTTACTCTATTAGAGTCACAAGTCCCATAACTTATCAAATTTAATATAATTTCAAGATCTACAACTTTGATTCAGAGTCCAACTCGAGAAAACCTTATCTGAGGGGTCAAAAATTGGTTTAGGTGGAACCCAACCAAGGGGGCATATCTAGAAAGTTTGGGGGAGGTATCAAAAGGTCAAACAAACTCTTGCTTGACTCATTTTGGACCAAGGGGATCTTCCCCTTGCTTGGAGAGGGTTTTCCCCCCTCTTGGGGAAACCCTTGAGCAGCCATCTTCTTCCATCAAGACAGTCTGTCCACCTTCGGAGCAAGGATTTCTTCTGAAGACATTTCCTGCAAATCTCGCTAAGCATTTCTTTTTCTCTATTCTCTATTTTGGATTGTAAGAATACTTATTTCATTGTCTTTATATTATAATTCTCTTGCAATGGAGTAGACTCTTGATTTTAGGATTATGGAGTAGCCCTATTGATATGTAAACATCTCTTTTGTTTGAATCTATAGAGTTTGCATGTTTTCTATTTGATGAAATGCTTATTTATGGTCCGGATCTACTGATTTAACATAATCTTGATGCCAAAAGCATAAGATTCATATCCCATGAGGATTTGGGAAAGGACTGAAAGGAGAACCCAATCCTCCGACCAGTAGAACCCTGAGACATGGAGAGTCGACTACGAAAGTAGATCGATATGCCATGAGTAATAGATTGTCTTAGATCTTAACTGATCGATTCCAATTCATATTCATACAGTAAGAGTAAGCATCTCGGGAGTTGTGGGATCATGTGACAAAGATCTTCTTAGGAAAGCAACCCCTCGGCTTTATCGCTTTGAAAGTAGAGGACAATTGGAATTGAAACGCCGGTGTAGTTCCAAAAGTTCACATCATATACATAGGATAGTTTACCTACATAAATCACCATTGAGGATACGGAACCAAACATAGATTAGGTGTTTACAATTATTGGGATGAAATCAAAGTCCTAGAATCATTTTCTCCAATCAATTCTCTCCCTCGGTGATCTTGCTCACTCTCTCTTTCTCTCTCCCTCTCAACTCTCTCTTGCACTCGACTTACTCTCTAAACCCTTTTCCTCTTACTCCAACAACCCCTCGATTGTCTAGATAATTAGTTTCACGAACTCAATTAGTATTTAATCAACAATCCCTGTGGATCGATATTTTTTTACTTGACAACACACCGTGCACTTGTGGTTTGCACACATCAAGTTTTTGGCACCGTTGCCGGGGACTATTTCGATTAATATTGATTGATTAGTGATTTATTTAATCTAAATTTATTTTGTTCTCTACTACTCATTTCTTTTTATAGCTTTCTGACCTCTCTCTTTCAGGTGGGCAAATTTTTTTTTATGAGCAAGATGGATGCTCAAACTCATTGGTTTGACTTATTATATGTTGTGATATTTTCTGACTATTATTATGAGATTTGTGGTGTAAAGTGGCATGATGTCAATGATTGCTCAATGATTTTAAATCTTGCACATCGACCAAGCGAGGAAAAATGTGGTATCCTCCCTGACTACCTTCAATGGCCACAATAATTGTTTTGTGAGATGTACGAAACAACATGACATATGATCAATATGTGCATCAAGTTTCGCAGATTACAAGTCAAGTGGGGAAATCTTATGGCAATTCAAAATAACCAAGATGAAGAGGATGAAGGCACTAAGGAATCAATTAAAAATGAAGATTTAGTTGTGCCTACCGATGTTATTGATAATCCTATTGTTGATGTTGATGATTGTATATTTTGTCCTGCATATGATAATGTTGTGAATGGAAGTGTAGGGACTTGTACTATGGAAGCAATAACCCAAAAATCACTTTCTTTGGTTGCACAACCACTTGAAACTATGGATGTTGCAGGAATTAAATTTGCTAATGTTGGAAGTGTAGGAACTTGTGCAGTGGAGGCAAAACCCCAAGAATCACTTCTTTTAGTAGAACCACCACATGAGCCAGAGTCTTTCCTTACCACAGCTGAATCCATGTTCGATGATATACTCCCTTTGATGATTGGTAAGATTTTATTTGATATATCTGAAGCTACTAATCAACCTTTTCTTGAGCATGTTTGTGGTAGGGAATATCTTTCCCAGCCTTCACGAGAGTCCATGCTAGATTGATTCATGACATGGCTATGTCTTTTGACATGGCCATGTCTTTTTGCTAGAGCATCACCGTGAAGTCGTGCCCAAAGGCACAACCGTGTTTTTTCTCCAGTTATCTCTCGAAGATGTCATGGCATGGTTGTGTCTTTTTGACACTATCGTACCTATTCTGAAGTAGGCACCCATGACAATCATGGGCAGGTCGTGCCATTTGGCATGGTCGTGCCTCGCTAGAGGTTAGCACCCGTGCCCATCACTGGCAGGTCATGTCATTTGGCACGGTTGTGCCTCTCGTTCCTACCTTTATATCTTTTTCTCCCATTTTCCCTAACCCAACCTTTCTACTTGGTTTTTCTTATCTATTCTTCTTTCTGCAGGATTTAAAGATGAGAAGGAGTGTAACTACAAAATAGAGGGGTGACTTCGGCGGTGAAATAACTTATACACTTGACACACGTCACTTGGTAACCTCCCTAATTTCCTTTTTTTCCCACATCCTTCATAATATATTTTGGTTTTCATTGGGACAATGAAAGAATTAAGTTTGGGGGATGTATATATATTGGGTTGTCAGTTAGTTTTTGTTAATATTTCTTTTTGCATAATAAATTTTCTTAGTTGCATCATATATCATGTCATTATTTATTTGTTCCTCATAGCAAGATACTCGTACACTTATTCTAGATATTTATATTGTTGTAATAAAGCATGCTAGTATGTTTAGTGATCTATCCTCTTCTATCTATAGATAGCATGAAGTGAGCAATATTTTTATTAGAAGAGTTTGAGTGTTGGCTTAGTTTAATGATCTCTTCACATTATGCTTCACTTTGATTGTAGATACTTCCAAAAATAGTTATGATTCATAGAACTGGACGAGTATGCTTGATTTCCTTTGTGACTTCTCTATTTCATTTTGATTACTAGATAATCTTGGTTCATGTCAACTCATTGGAAAAAATCTATATCCTGAAAAAAAAAGATTGAGTTGAAAAAGAAAAATATGCACATTAAAAAAAAAGGAGAATAAAGGATATAAAAACAGTTGTTGTGAGTGAAAATTAACAAGTTATCCCTTTGAGATTGAGTTAGGATACTAGAAAAATAACTATTATGTTTCTTTTGATACCGAATATTCCTTTGATATCTTGTGTAGTTTGAGAGGGATGAACTTTGTGAGTGGCAGGTAAGTGTCCATTGTCAGAAGCATGAGGAACACGATTAGATGACGTTTTGACTAGGCTTGGAGATTGATACTTGAAAATGTTAGGTCACTCATTGCACTGAGCGGAGAACTTCTACTTAGGCTATACTCGAACAACTTTATATCATGCTCATCAATGAAACTACACAATAGGATTAGATTGATTCACTAGGGTTATGATGCATCATTTATACACATGAATCTAGATTATAGGTTTTGCTTGAGGACAAGCAAAGGTTTAAGTTTGGGAGTGCAATGTGTGTAGATTATGCATGTTTTTAAACATCGTTTAGCATATATCTTGTTGCATTTCATTAGCATAATTTGTATTCGCACACCCTATTTCTATGTATTTTCGTTACTTTCACTCTTTTGGTTCGGAGAACTGCTCTTTGTTTGTTTTGATTGACAGGACACAATTTGGAGCAAAAATGGAGCAATATGGACATTGGAGCAAGCAAGGAGTGGATTTAGCCAAGCACGATCGTGCCTCACAGGCATGATCGTTCCTTCTCCAGCATCAATCATGGCATGGTTGTGCCTCCCAGGCATGACCGTGCTCAATCAGCGGCTTCTCCAGCATCAATCACAACATGGTCGTGCCTCTCAGGCATGGTCGTGCCTTCCCATCGGCCTCTCTAAGATTTGTATTTCACTGAGTATGATCTATATTATCGCAACCTATTTCATTATTATCATGCTTTTACTCCTTTAGTTCTGAGATCTGCTCTCTTTGTGTTTTCATTGATAGGACACAATTTGGTGCTAAAATGGAGCAAAATGGACATTGGTGCAAAGTCCAGTAAGCATTCGTGCCTCTACAAGACACGACCGTGCCTTCATTAGCCAAGACATGGTCATGCCTCATAAGCATGGTCGTGTCTCCCAAAGGACCAAAGCTCAACAATTCCAGAAGCTCCCATAGCCAGGTCGTGCCTCCTAGGCATGGTCAGGTCGTGCCTCTACAAGAGCTCCCATCAGCATTTCTAGAAACTCACACAGGCAAGTTGTGCCCAAAGGCATGATCGTGCCTCTTTTCCAGATGTGCCACTTGAAGAAACCAGTAGCTTCCATGGCCAGGTCGTGCAAAAAGGCATGTTCATGTCTCCATTGAGCTTGTTCTCATGGCCATGTCGTGCCCCTTGGGCACGACTATGCCTTTTTCCTAACATTTCCCATGGCATGATCGTGCCTCATAGGCATGGCCGTGTGGCAAGGTGACTTGGCTGTGGGACCTATAAAAAGGGCTCAAGATCCCCTTTTCAAGGGGAGGAAAGGTTTCCCCTTTGAGGGAACCTACGAGCTCCATTTCCTAGCCTATTTCAATGATCCGTCCCCCTCTAGAGCTTGGATTTCATCCCGAAGATGATGGCTTCCTCTTGATAAGCATCTCTTCCTCTCTATTCTTTGTTTGGATTATAAGAATGCTTCTTTTCATGTCTTTAGTTTGTTCTCTCCTTGCTATGGAGTAGATCTTCTAGATTCTAGGATGTAGGAAGTAATTTTGATGTGATGTTAATGTATAAACTATGAATTTGCTAATTTCCTTGTTTAATGACAAGTTTATGATTTGTTCTATATGTGTGTGTCTTGTTTGTGTTTGAATTATTATGTATGTGAAGTGTATGCATATGGATGTGAAGGAGTCATCACCATGTAGAAGTGAGACTTTAGATGTATGACAGGAAGTCCTTAGTGACAGAGAGTAATACTTTAACCAGACTTTCTAGAGTCCTTGCCTTGAAATGGGGACCAATTCTCTGTAAGAGATTAACTAATTAGTGTTTAATGGGTTTGCATCAATTTAATGTTAGAAAGTGACTTGTGTAATCTAGACTATATGACCGGGAAGCCCTTAGTGATAGAGGGTAATCCTTTAATCAGACTTTCTATGTTATCTCTTCTACTTAATAGCATTGAATGAGCAATGGTGTAAACACTCCGGTGAAACCTTCATAGGTTTTTTTAAAAAAAAAAAGAGATCATATCATATATGAAAAAAGAAAACCATGTTAGGAGGGGGGCCAAACCTGACCTCCTAACACCGTTTACAAAGCTCCCAAGGATTTACACTTGACTCTAATATAAGGAAGACCAATTCGATCCACTCTACAAATACCAAAAAGAAATCTATCAATATTGTGGCTATACAAGACTCTATCCACAGCCAACTCCAAAGCCTGATTCGCCAGATAATCCGCCGCTGCATTAGCCTCTCTATATACATGTGAACACCAAACTTGATATTTCTGAACTAAACCTTTGATTTTAAGGACCAAATTCCTGTGCTCCCATGAAATCACAGGGGAATGGATAATTTTCAATGCAACTAATGAATCCGATTCGAGCCAAATGGGAAACAAATGCTCAGCCACACATAGTTCCAATCCTTTTAAGATCGCAATAAGCTCCGCTCTAACATTGGATCCCACCCCAATGATTCCCTGTTTGGCGATTATAATCTATCCAGCGTGATCACGTATAAGAACACCATAAGAAGATATACTAGGATTACCTCTCGAACAACCATCCGTATTAAGTTTATAATTTCCAAAATTCGGCTTCTTCCAAAGTACCATAGAAACGGTATTAATACATATAGACTGCACAGGAACCTCCAAATCTCGGGCTACCAAACTAAAACCTTTCCAATGCTTGCCTTTAATGATCCTAGCTGCCACACAAAAATGCATATATTGGATAATATTTCGTATAACTTTCTGCCCGACCATCTTTATTCCCCGGTGTTTAGCATCATTTCGGGCACACCACAAAAACCATACAATCAAGAAAGGTAAGGCCTCTCTAATATGCCCTCCATGGGACCATTCCAAACCAATCATCCAACTCTCAAAAATTAAGAATCTGTTTACTGCAAATAAATTAGCAAAAAATGACCACACCTCCAAGGCAATTGTTCCATTACAAAAGATATGATCCCAAGACTCCACCGCATGGCAACATTAACATTTATAAACCAAACTCAGTCCACGCTGCTGTAGTACTGTATCCACAGGTAGCCGCTGCTGCAGAAAATGCCATCCAAAAATAGAGATTTTAGGAATCAACAACTCACTCCAGCAAGCCACCCAAATTCCAGTCGGCTGCTGCCTTTGCCTAATGTAGTTCCACGCTGATTTTATCGAAAACCTTCCATCCTGCGATAACTTCCATTTAATAATATCAACTCCATCTTGTTGTATCAGAATATCAGCCACTTCCTCAACAATCTGCGCTGGCAAAATAGATTGCAGTTTAAGCCAATTCCAGCCCATGTCTTCTACAAATTCTGCCACCAAGCAATCTGGATTACCTGTCATTTCACAAGAAAGGAACAAAGGTCCTCTATCCAGCAGTACATCATACCAAAACCTCATCCGACCTGCACCCACAGTCCAGCCAATATGCATTTCTGTGATGGAACAAATCTTCAGCAGCCTTCGCTAACATGGAGAAGCATTTCCTTTGGGACGCACCACTGTTGGATGCATCGTGCCACAATACATCTTACAAAGGAAGTTTGCCCAAGGAGTATTTTGTTTCTTGAATTTGAACCACAACTTCATGGAGACTGCCTTTGCAACCTCTGATAATCTTCTCACTCCCAGCCCACCCTCCAACTTCGGTCTACAAATTCCAGCCCAAGAAATCCAATTTGTTTTCCTTTTTGAAGCCGTGGCACTCCAAAAAAAGTTGGCAAAAATCATTTCTAGTTGATGTAAAACTGCAGTAGGAGGAAGTAACACTTGGAGAAAATAAACTAACATAAAACATAGTACACTTTGAATTAAAAGAAGTCTACCACCATGTGAGAGCCTCTAGATGTTCCAACCAAGCAGCTTTTGTCTTACCCTTTCTATCAAGGGTTGATAGTAAACTGATTTTCGATTTCTAAAAAATATTGGCACGCCCAAATATATCATGGGGCTGACCCCTTCCATGAAACCAGTGGCACTAGCAATTTTTTGTTTCCGAGCCATAGAAATTCTTTTAGAAGGGAAATACACACTTTTACTAAAATTAATAAGTTGACCAGAAACCCTCATATAAGCATCCAGATATTCTTTGATCCTTTTCACACAATTAATTGACCCATTCATAAGGATCATAACATCATCTGCATATGCTAAATGAGACATCTTGTAATCACTTCCAGTGGCAAAGAACATCTGAGGAAATTTACTGAATAATTGATCCAAGCCCCTGGATAGAAACTCTGTTGCAATAATGAACAATAATGGGGAAATTGGGTCCCCTTGTCTAAGACCTCTCTTGGAATGAAAGAAGCCAGATAACTTACCATTAATTAGAATAGAAAACCAACAGTCTCCGATACTTCTTCTGATAATGTCAATAAATGAATCAGAAAAACCAAAAGCTTTCATGATTCTAAACAAAAAGGTCCATTGAACTCTATCATATGCCTTGGCCATATCAAGCTTCAAAATTAAATTCCCACCTCTAACATGGTAGTTTAACTTATGATAAAATTCTTGAGCTAGTAATATGTTGTCTGATATCAATCTTCCTTTTACAAAACCACTTTGTGAAGGAGAAATAATTTTATCCAACATTTGGCACAGCCGATTAGCTAGCAACTTAGATATAATCTTATTGGAAACATTACACAAGCTAATAGGTCTAAAGTCCTACCATTGTTGTGCATTAGCATGTTTTGGAATAAGGATAATAGTTGTAGCAGCCATACCTCTTGGAAATGGGCTGCCCTGAAAAAAATCCAGCACAGCCTGGTACACGTCCTCCTTGATAATCTCCCAGCAGGCAACATAAAAAGCCACAGAAAATCCATCCGGGCCAGCAGCACTTTCTTCATTCATCTCCCAAATAACTTGCTTCACCTCTTCCATAGTAGGTATATTCAATAATGCTCTATTGTCTCTCGGGCTAACCAACACTGGGATTTGGCCCAGATTTACATAACCACATTCATACTCCTCCCCCGTCAGCAACTTCTCAAAATACTGGGCTCCCGAGGCTTGTATAAGTTCAGGTTTATCCAAACATACACCCTCCTCCCAAATTCTGAAGATTCGATTTGTCATTCTTCTTTTCTGTACCAAGTTGTGGAAAAATTTGGTATTCCTATCCCCCTCGCTTATCCATTTGATGGCTGCTCTCTACTTCCAAAAAATTTCCTCCATGTTCAGATTTTGAAACAGCACAGCCTGACTCTTAGCCATATGTATTTTGTTCTCTACTGTGGGAGATGAATCAAAAGCCTTTTGTGCCTCCTCATACTGTTCCTCATCTTTTTTTACATTATCATGTATGTTCCCAAACACATCTGAATTCCACCATTTTAGGTGGGCTTTTAGCCGCTTGAGCTTAATCTGTAGTTTCTACAGTCCAAATCTAGCACACGATAACATCCAGTTTAATCGGACAGTGAGCTGAAAATTGCTAGGTTTGATCCACATTTTTTGAAACCTGAAAGAAGCCCTGGGTGGAGAAAAGTTGGGAAAAGATAGCAGCAATGGACAGTGGTCAGAAGATGCTCTAGTCAAATGTTCCACCTGAACTGCAACTTCCTGGACATTCCAAGCTTGAGATATCAGCACCCTATCCAAACGCTTCCAGATTTTGTTGTTGGTCCATATATATTTATCTCCCACAAAACCAGCATCCAAAATACTAGCCAACATTACAAAATTGTTAAAATCTTTCACAGCTCCCAGCCTAGACAAAGTCCCTATTGAGCTTTCATTAGAATTCGCAATCACATTGAAATCTCCCCCTACCAACCAAAAATCGTCTTTAGAAGGCTTTATCTCCAATAAACATTCCCACAACTCCCTCCTTTCAACACTATTGCATTTTGCATAAACCACCGTCACCATCATACTCATAGGAAAATTTTGAGACTAACTTAATGTGCAGAAATTGTTCATGATCATAAAGAAACAAAATATTCCCTGAACAATTCGCTATTGCTGAGGTAAAACCCAATCTTCTAGTAATGAAAGTTTCATCTAAAGTAATAAAAGGTTCAAGTATACCCATAAAATTCAGATGATGATATCTTTTCAAAAAATGCACTCTCCGAAGAGAGGCAACATTCCCTATCCCCCTTATATTCCATATTAAACCAGACATTAAAAATGGGATGAGGAGGAAGCCCTTTGTGCTTGTGCTTTACTCCTTGTGATTCGTTGACTTACACCCATAATATTGTCAGCTTCAGTTCCTGTAGAGGCCTTAGTCTTAACTGCACCTGGTTTTGTAGAATTCTCTCTTGTGTTAAGGATTAAAGAGCTACTCCGTTTCAATTGGACAAATTCACTATTACCCGAATCTTCCTTTTCTACAAAAGACTTGGATAATTCAACCCCAACAGAATCTTCCTGCATATCCACATCAGTATAGATTCCCCAATGAATATCATTTTCTGGGATTTGATTAAGCTGGCAACCTCCACACTGCTCTATATGGTCTGACCCCATCTCTTTAGGTTCTGTCAAGTCCACCATTTGCAGATTTGGTACACAGTCCACAGTTTCTGAATTTTGTCTTAACTCATGTGAAAAACAAATCTCCACTGATTTAGACCTTCTGAAACTACCAGCAGCAGTATCAGATCCCATCAGTTGTGCCTCCTTTGAAACTTCCCCTGCTGTTGCCATAACACTCTGTGGTATCAGCCCAATAGTTGTTTGTGCAGATCCTGCTGGCATTAGTATAGCCACCTCCTTAGCTTTCCCAAACTCCCCATAATTTTGAGGCTTTTGTTTCCTACTAACAGTCCCTGTGCCAAGGTTGACAAATTGACTTATATTATTTTCCCCACTCTCCTGAAATCCCCCCTCCATACTGCCTCTTCTAGCTTCACAATTCTACAACCCATGAATACTATCACCAACCTTTGTGCCAAGATTTTCCATCTGAGTTCCATCATTTTCCCTAAGTTCCTGGCCCTCCTCCTCCACATTAACATTCCCTACCTTCCTCTGATTACTCTGATTTCCTTCTTCCCTTTTCTCCATCTCCCCACTGCTACTATTCACCACAATCATAGTCTGTTTTTCCCCTGCCTCCATATCATTCTGGTACCCCTCCTCCAATTCAGCAAGAGCCTGAAACTTATTTCCAGAACCCCTTCCTCCAGCAGCCTCCTTCTCCTGTCCATCTGAAATCCCTCTTTTCTGAATCCACCTTTGATTTGCAGTATCTGAATTATGATTCAGTCTAGTATCTATCTCTCCAGGAATCGAAACATCAGTGCTCTCTTTCCCAGTAGGGAATCTCCTGTTTAATCTCACACAAAAATAACATTTTATTCATTTCCAAATAGTTTTTTTATTTGATTCTATCCAAATCTAATTGAAAATTGGATTTGGTTGGATTTGGATAGAAAAGGATAATACATTTACACATTTACCGAAGAGGATCTTTTTTTGCACCTAAAAAGATTATGTGAATTTCTTTCTAGATTGAATTGATACACAAGTGAAACCTTCATAGGTTCCTACCGATAATTTGGTTAGAATCCCTACAAGTATGTAAATATGGAGGGTAAGAGAATGAACAATCCATAGTACATCAACTGACATCATAATGAAACCAAAATCCTAGGATCGCCTTCCCAAATTCATTTCCTCTCTTGATAACTAACATCTCTCATCTTGGACCTTTCAACCTCTCTCTCACTCTCTCTCTCCCTCAACTCTAGCTCACAAGCTTTAAACCAACTTTTGACTATTTAGATAACTTATTTTGTGGACTCACTAGTGCTTAGTCTACAGTACCTGAGGATCGATATTTTTTATTATTTGACGACTTAACCATGCATTTGCGGTGAGACAACAACTATCTAGCTACAGACTGCGGGCAACAACATGCTACCACGGATGGGTCCCATGGGCAGTCCTAACGTATAGGCATACAAAATAAAAATAACAAACAAGCAGTAATAATCACATTCAAGTGTAGAGCTCTACAAGCTACACTATGGTCTGATTATACTAATGTATAGGCACAAGCCTAAATAACCGACATGGTTCTGATAGGATACTCGATATTCTACACTACGGTATAGTCTTACCAATGTATAGGCATGAGCCTGAATAACTGACATAGTTATGGTAGGATACTCGGTATCCTATACTACAGTATGGTCTTACCAATGTATAGACATGAGCCTAAATAATCGACACGGGTTTAGTAGGATACTCGATATCCTACACTACGGTATGGTCTTATCAATATATAAGCACAAGCCTAAATAACCGACATAGTTTTGGTATGATACTCGATATCTTACACTATGGTACGGTCATACCAACATATCGGAATGAGCCTAAATAACTGACATGAGTTTAGTAGAATACTTGATATCCTACACTACAGTATAGTTTTACCAACATATAGGCATTAGCCTGAATAATAATAATGGGCTAGTAGGATACTCGGTATCCTATACTATAGTATGATCTTACTAATGCCTAGGCACGAGATTAATAGACAACAATGCCTAGTCGAATCCTCTACATCTATACTACGATATTCTATCATTAACATAAGACACAAGTATATATGCAAAATAAATAGAAGGGATAGCAACGAGACTGCATAGATACTAGTAGATTAAAACAAGATCAAGAAATAAGTATCAATCTTGAGAAATAACAGAGTAGAGTCATGGTAAGCAAGTAAATGCTACCTAATCAGTATATAGTAAGCAATAATCATGCACTAAGGTCAAAGAAACTGAAGATGTCAAGTAAGAACTATCCACCTTTATTTGTAGAATGTCATACACATCTTCACGTTCGAGGGTTTGCCTCAAGCTTAACTCTACAAGTAAGGTATACGAAAAATCTAAGAATCTATAATCAATGAATCAATCTTTTAATTCATTAACAACCTTATTAATTAATCAACTATTCATCTTGTTATTAGTTCAATTGACTACTAATTAATAACTTGATAAACACTACTTGACATCCAATTAGTTATAAGCTGAACTAATACTTTAGGTAACCTTAAGTGAATTAATTAATCACTAACAATTAAGTATTATATTAATCCCTTAATTCGTTAATCCTTTAGTTATCCCGATAGTGATTAATCGATTTTTCAATAACTCTACTTAATTAATATCGATCATTATCATCACCTTTAAATAATTAATCAAGGACATGTTATTTAAATTCCCCTACCCAATAATAATGTGATCAAGTCCATTAATTAAATGAACCAATTAAGTAATTAATTAACCTAATTAAATCAAACTATTAATTAAGATTAAACATTAATCAAAAAATATGGAGTAAATTTGTTACCCCGATTCTGATGGCAGTTTCTTCTCTTGTGGCAAAAATATAGGGGCAGTCAGTAATGGCACGGGCGGCCAGCAGTGACCTGGTCGAGCAACTTTGGGCTGCCGGTGGTGGCAGCCGCAGCAATAACGACTGGTGATTGTGACATCCTATGCGTAACAACGATGGTGGATTGATCAGTAGCGACGGCCAGTGTGAGCGGTGACATGAGACGATCCCCATAGTTGTACGGTTGATGGCGACCCAAAGGTGGCATGCTAGTGTTGGAGGCCTAGGTGGTCGACGCGGCGACAGGTGGTAGGGACACACGAACTTATAGGGTGAAAGGCAATAGTGTGCAGCTGCTTGGATTGGGGGATGGCTGACTACGTTCGGCGTCTACATCCGATGTGGCATTGGGGACAAAAAGGTGTCGGAACAAGGAGGCGGCGACGGTGTGGATGCGACGCGGTCGTGCGGTCGGGGTGCCGTCGCACTCGCAGGAGCGGAGAAGGTCGCGATAAATTTTAATGAAACTTACGATTTAATAACAAAAACCTAAATTTAGCCTCAATCAACTTATTTAAAGGGGTAATCTAAACAAGCATTCCTTAAGTCTAACTAATTTATCCTCATAAAATATTCAAATAATTCATTTTAAATTTTTAAAAATTTCAAAAAAAATCTAATAAATTATATATATTCCTATGATTTTATTTACTTATTATTTACCAATTATATTATTATATCCCTAATTAAATTTAATTATGTCATATTTTAATCATTTTAATTCTCATTATCTTTGTTATTAATATATATATATATATATTTGGATATATTACATAATGTGTAGTCCTCATAATCCACCAAGGCTTTACCTAACTAGTGTCAGTCCTCCTGAATCCTCTTGACTTACTAGGGCTTCTCTTATTAAATGACAGACTTATGAACACTTAACACATAAATTAGATCTTCCAACCAATACCTAATTTTAAACCTTTGTCATGTTGGTGTAATCGGCCTCCAAAGTTTTGATGGTTTGTTTGAGCAATATGTTTACTGAAGTTTGGTTGAGGTTGGGAAAGTAACTTGGTCAAGGTTGACCAAGTAGCTTGGTTAAGGTTGATCAAGTAAATTATAGAGTCCAAGCAAGTCAAAGTTGACTGGGTGGATGGAAGTGAGTGAGAAGTCCAAGTTGGTCATGAGTGACCAGATGCTTAGCAATTGATGGAAGGATTTTGTAGGAAAACAAAATAATTAGAGGGAAGTCTTAGTTCATAACTAGACAATGGAAGTCTTAGTTGGTAACTAGGCAAGGGAAAATCTAATTGAAAACTAGGTAGTAGAAGACTTAGTTGGGAACTAGGCGATAGAAGTCTCAGTGGATCAACTAGGAGTTGAACACTTGGCAAAGGTGAAGTCTTGGAGGAGTGAAGTCCAAGTAGGATAGAAGTCTTAGAGGAATGAACTTCAAGCAAGTAAATCTAGTAAGTTAGGTAGACCAAGTACTAGGTTTTGTATATTGTTTGCATGCTGTCTTGCATAAAGCTAGACTGGACCAAGACACGAAAGATCAAAGCGGTATACATGTGCATGGTGTATATCGCAGTTTGGTGCACACGTGTGTGGTGTGTATCGTAGGTTGTTACACACGTGTATGGTGTGTTTTATAGGTGTTTACTTTATATGATGCTTATTATATTGTGGCGTGGTATTTATTATATTGTGTGATGCTCATTTTTATTATCCATTACACATCATTGCATGTTGTATCCAGGTTCCTAGTGTATGGGGTGTTTCCACCGTGAGGTCTGAGGGTCAAATCCTGGCTAGTAGCCAGGTTCCTGCCCTCTCCCATGCACTAGTCATTGTTCGGGCTAGCTAGACTAGCCCCCATGATTTACCTCCTCCGTGTTGGTCGTGGGATGAGATAGCGGGGGCGCTGGGGGCGAGTGTTTCGCCTTTTGTCGTCATGTTGTCGACTATGTCTCCCTTGTGGTTAAGAGAGTCATCAATCATATTTTTGCCCACTCGGCCACTTAGGTAGTGGTATCTGGAGTGGTGAGCAACTTATCTTCTCATGCCCACTCAGCCACTTAGGTAGTGATAGATAGAGTTCCGTGCTGGTAGAGAGACCTTTCTTGTTTGTAGCTAGATAGCTACTTTGCATCCTGATCACTCGGCTACTAAGAGCAGTGGTAGTTGAAGTGCGTACAATTGTCATTGTCCTGCCCCCTCGGCCACACAAATATCATATAGTTCGAGTGGTACGCAGGAGTTGTAAGGAATTCTAGGGCGCTAAACACGCAAATGCGCAGCAGAAAGCCCTAGATCCTTTGCCACCGGATCCGTGCG
>JBBUKS010000042.1:730211-760903 GCA_038050645.1 Hedychium gardnerianum
ATAAATTAGTAGAAAACTCAAAAGTGAATAAAATCTCTAAGTATAAAATGAGAATCAATTAGCTCTTTCACAAATGATCAATCATAATCCATTGACGACAAAATTAGTGGACATTCAACAACTTATAATAACAGTAATGATCAAATAATATCCAAAACCAATCACAAGTACATAAACGTGCATATATACAATAAAAAATGTGTGAAATGAAGAAATCACATATTCCCACAACCATTCGTTCCCTATGCAATTTGATTAACAAAAAATTATTACATATCAATATATAACATAAAGCTAATTTAAAATATGAAATCTTGACTCACACCACACCGAATCCATAAAAAATACATATAAAAAAGGAATATGACCACTTATTTGACAGATTTCCGAGAGAGGAGATTTGAGCTTCTGATGTAGAAAAAGAACAAAAACTTGTAATCAGGATTTAAAGTACCTTAGAGAAACAAGAAGTCGAAATCAACTAGAACTTGAAAGCGACGAATTGTAATCAACATTTTGGGGTGGTGGTTGGGAGACGAGGAGTGAAGGGACGAAGAGAACCGGGAATTGGGGGAGGCTGGGAGTGAGGATTAGGGTATTAAGTTTTCACTTGTAAACGTATAAATCTTAAATATTATTAAAATTATTTTAATTATTATTATTATTATTATTGGAGATATCAAGGCGGGTTCGGGGATGGGTATAGCATCCCCATACTCGCCCCAGTCTGCTATGGGAATTTTAAAAAATCCTTGAACCTGAACCCAAATCTGATAATGCCTCCCCGAACCCGCCCTGTTTCGAATTTTCCCTGCAGGTATCCGAACCCACGGGAAAAATTGTCATCCCTAATCTCAATATAGGCTATAATTGTTTTAAAGACATAAATAACCTCAAATTTAGAACGAAAAAAATAAATCTAGCTATATTTACTATAATCATCAATGAATGTGATAAAATATTTGTAATTGACATGAGATATAATAGGAGTAATATCCCACACATCACTATGAATCATATCAAAATAATTTTTTACATGACCACCATAAGAAGGAAAAGAAAGAGACTTACTTTTATCCAATTTACATGTAGAGCAATCAAAAGAAAGATGAGAAGGAGAAAATTAATCTTTATTGCCAACAAATCAGAATTTAGTATGTGAGATAAGACTACAAAATTAGGATGGCTTAAACACTTGTGTCATACTTCACTTGTTTGAATTGGGAATGAAAAAATGTAAAGGAAACAAGTGTTCAACTTTAGGCCCCTTCCTAATTCTTCCCCAACACCTGATCCTGCACAATACAATCATTATGAGAAAATTGAACATCACAGTCATTATGAATCAATTGGCCTACCGAAATGAGACTAGTAGAAAGCTCAAGAAATACCAAAACATCTTTGATCGAAGAATATTATCCCTAATAGCATAAAAAGTATTTACTACGATTAGCAATTTGAATATTTCCATGATATTGTTTAACATTGCTAAGAGTCTCAAGGGAATTAGTCATATGATTGGATGCACCAGAATCCACAAGCCAAGATACAAATGGTGTAGTATGCTTATCTTGAAGTCTTAAGGTTGAAAAAACTATAGTAATCATCTGTTGAATCATTTCAGGAGTAACAACAACTTGATTAGCAACAAAAGCCTGATTAGTTTGACGATTCTGAGGATGAATAAGACATTCTTTGATAATAAGCCTAGACTTCTTACAATAGTTGCAATATTTTTTTTTTTAAATAGTTAACAACAATATGTATGTATTCCTTACATCTATAGCATTAAACTTGTGGCATGTTTTTACCCTTGTCTTTCCCTTGAGTTGCATAAGCAATTGCATTATCATGCATTTTGTTTTGCTAGAAAATTGTTTTTGTAAGATGTTGCTCTTCACAAAACAACTCTCCAAAGCACACATCCAAAGAAGGAGCATGATTCATCAAATTAGAGCGGGGCTGCCTTATATTCGGGACATAGTTTCATCAAAAATTGATATCTCTTGCTTTGTTCATGCACCTCTCAAACCACAAAAAGAGAGTCAACTGGTACTTTGGAATAAATTATGTCAACATATTCAACTCATAAATTCTAAAAACCAGAAAAGTAATCTTGAATGGAGAGATCACCTTGAGAGTAACTAGCAATCTCGTACTCTAATTGAAAACGTTTGGTTGTATTATCTTGATTGTAAACTTTTTTAAAATACTCTCACATGCTTTTAGCTATCTTATATGGCCTCAGATTGGGAACGAGCAGTTGATCAATTGATCTTAGAATTCATGTCATGACTCTAGCATCCTTGACTTCCCACTGAGCCAATTTAGAAAGCTCAGTAGGTGCTGGATCACTACCATCGATGTGACTCCTTAATTTTTTCCCCCATAATAAATAAATGAAATTGAAATTCCAAGTAGAATAATTCTTGCCTGTGAAACAGGCCAAAATTTTTCTAAGTTGCTCGTTGACATGATACTCGTTACTCAAAAATATGTAACCCACCCAATGTAATAAGAAGTGCACAAAATAAGCGCACCAAAAAGTCCAAAAAATTGAATTAAAATAATACTAACCAGAATACTAGAAATATTTCCAGAGCCAAGCTCTAGACTTCACACGAAGACACTCTAAAATTCTAAATTATGGCTCTAATACCATGTCAATTGGATTGAATACAATTATAATATTAATTAATGCTTGATATATGCTGTCACGGTAAAGCGTCTCTTCAAATTCCTTTTTTTCTTGTACTTTTAAAATAATAAAAAAAAATGTAGAAATAATGAAAACCAAACCTTTAGCACCACTTATCAAGACATTTAGAAAAATAAGTTTTTCAATATATTTTCAAAAGGGAGTTGGACTGGACACTTGAGAAGGTAAGTCTTGAAAGGGGTGAGGAAAATATTAAAATTTGTTATGTATCGTATATATTATATCGATATATATTGAATATATCAATATTAATGGTATATTAAAAAATTTAGTACAGTATTTATTGATATAAAATTTAATATTTTTGATATGTTGGTATGTACCAAAAATACCAAACAATTTTTTTTATAAGGATTTAGCTTTTAAACAATTAAATCAACTTACCTAACCCAACAGAAAACCTTCTCTTCATTTTTTATTTCTCTTCGCGAATGAACAATATAAAATTTATACTGTATCAAAAATTCATTATATGGAAATTTCTATATAAGCTCCCTATTTTTCCATTGTAGTTATATTTATTCACTAGTTTCAGTTATTTCTGAATTTTCGTTGATTCTTAGCAACAGTGTTTGACACTGACCATATTTTACTTTGAGGGAACCGACGGAATCAAAACTTACGGGATTGACTAGCTTATTTAATTAAGTCGCTGTGTCCCAACTGAGCGACCAGCTTCCTGAATCACGAGAGGCAGCAGCTCGAACACTCGTGGTGGTATACATATATATAACTGCAAACCATTTATGGCATCCTCCCCCAAAACAAAATCTCGCTCCAGCCAATGGATGCTGAGTCCTGGGAGGCCTTTTGCCATGAGAAGCTCACACCTTTTAATAATTTGAAGACAAATGACAAATTAATATTTTGATCTTTGAACGAATAAAAGTGAGAGAACCTAGCTAGAAACAAGCATGTGCCATGTTCAGCATGGCCTAGCCTAAACAAGGATCAAGTCGAGCACAATGCACACTGTGCTGAGCTCGTTTCCGGTTGGTCATGCAAACTCGCATACCACCTTTGCCAATCATTAACATTCATATTTTAAATAACGAAATAATGAATTGACGAACACATATTCATTTTTCTTACTTATAAAAGAAAGAGAATGTTGTTTATAATTGCAAAACGTGTACAATACATGTATACTATAGAGGCAAAAAAAAAAAGGGTAAAAAAACAGTCGAACTTATAACGCCAATCCTCAAATACTTCCCCTGCCTTCAGGATAAATAATCACAATACGTGTCTCGTAGTGCTTTATTCAATCGCTCTTCCTATTTCTTGAATTCTTACAAGAGAATGTTGTTTATAATTGATCCTGACGTTTAGTTTGTAATCTACGATGCTGACCTTTTCAAATAGGCCATGACTCCGATACCTGCAATTAGTGCTGCTCCTGCAGCCACCGTGCTGTATGCGCTTGCCCAGGCATCCTTCTGTGCATACTCCAGATTCCCAGTGGTTGATCCACCTCGACCTTTCTTCCTCTGGCCCATGCCGGTGTAATCCAAATGCAACCTCAAACTCTGCAAGAAAGACAGGAGCTCCCGGTGAGAATCTGGCCTGTTAATCTTAATAGCAAGGTCAAAAATATTGTTTTATGCCTAAAGTTTCAATTTCTAGATCAGAAGGGTACGAATTATATATTGTGTCATGCGACTTTTACTCCTATAATAGTCATCCTCACAGCTTGTTTACCTTCAAATAAAAAATTAGAGCAGAAAGAAAGTTTCAGAATTACAACAAATAACTCAAGTATTCACTATAACAAAGTGCCAGTGGCTGGATAAAGATTAGAATAACAATCCCAAAGTAAATTTTGGATGTTAGCATGATGGGTTTGCTTAACATCATGATTTTACCTTCCAACCAGCTTGTCTAGCATGGTCCACTGCTGCCACAAGGTCGCTATCTGATGCAAGAATAACTTTATCGTGGTCCTCATCTTCGTACTAGGTAGAGATCATCAAGGATAAGATCTCATTGATAAGTATGCCTGATTGTTACAATTAACTAATGGGTAAAGAAGATACCAGTATCTGTGGGAGATGATTTTTATCGATATCACCACCAACCCTCTGGAGTATGCAAGTTATAAGGTCTGTCAAGCTCTGTGTTTCTGCAGTAAGCATCAGGTTCAGTATAGAGTTTCCAATATTGAATCTGTTTCTTAAATTTTGATCAAATTGCTTACCGCAGTTAAATCTATGCATTCTTCCCTGTTTATCCTGGAGCTTAAAGCCAAATGTTGTTGACAAGCCTGAAGGCGGGTAGAAAGCAGACGATCTAACTGTATCCCCAGCTTCTGATGCAAGTTTCAAAGATCCTTCACTGCATTACAGGCATGGTGTGAGCTATGATGAGGACTTGATATGGGTACAATAAAGAACATGAAGCAAACCTTCTAGAATCATCTTCGTCATCCAAAGGTCCTAGAGACAAAGCAGAATCCCAGAATTTATGCATCATGGCACTTGCACTTTCGTTTGCTGCACCTGTGCTTCCAGCCTACAAAGATGATTAGAATATAAGAAAATGACAGTCAAGCCTTATCCCACTAGGTGGGGTCGGCTAAGAATATAGGAAAACTAAATAATGAAAATCATATCAGGAGCAGTTTGGAAGATATAGAGGCAACAGCTGGGGTTTAAGGCTGTTAAGCTGCTACTTAAAAGAGTTGAGCAAAGAAGTTAAGCTAATCATCCATAGACTATGAAACTAAAATTAAATATTCATTTGCATTCAAGAAATTGTAATCTATATTTAGATTCTTTGAATGAAAATAGTGGAAAGCCGACCCCACCTAGTGGATAAGGTTTGGTTGTTGTTGTCGTTGAATGAAAATAGTGGACCACCTTGACAATAGGTTGGTGAGACATCAAAGCATTCAAACACATTTAAGAACCACCGTGCGCAGGTTTCATGAGGAGACAATTATGAGAATCATGGCTAGTTTGAAACAGAAAACCTTTCAATACCACCCATAAATATTCACCAAATTTTCATAAGAACATTGATGATGGTTGTCTATTTACTAAATGAGTTTTCTACCCAACTAATTTATTGCTGATTTAGACAAACTTTGGCAAATATTATGATTAAAAATGTAAATAACAGGTTTGGCAGAACTCAGATATAGTTTGACCTATGAAAGTTTAATCAAGCAACTATGAAATTCTAATCCAGAAACTAAAACTTGGTTTGTTTAAATAACTAAGACCACAGTATAACATTTGATCAGGGAAAAAGATTGAACTTGGTCTCTTCCAGGCAGTGAAGAACCCACTACAGTCATCCATGAGAACAATCACAGCCAAAGATAACCATGATTTATTTATCAACCAAGAAAATAAGAGGGAATAGGTGGAGCCTGGCAAGTAGATGTTGAAAAGTGATATCTCACTTCTGTTTGTTTAATAAAGTTCAGCAATTAAGCAGTCAAATATATTAGAAAAAACATAAAAAGAATATCTCAAAAAGGTCCATAAATAACTTACAGTGGCTATTGCAGCATGGGCAATATGAATAACATCAATAACTGCAACAATGTTCCCGTCTGTTCAAGGAGACAAACTAAATCAGTCAAAATCAAGGTAAGAAGACAATATTTGATTTTTCACATGGGTAATTTACCTTTATCAACAACAGGTAAATGTAAAAATTTCCCATCATGCATTGTATGAAGAGCATCAAGAATTGCTGTGTCAACCCTTGCACATTCAGGATTTGGAGTCATGACCTAAATATAAAGATTAGCAAATTAGCTAAGTACGTCTTTAGCAGATTTCCTTAGTACTAGGTATTATGGATAATTTGGAATCGCACTAAGCATATTTTAGGAAAAAAAGATGACTCCAAATGGCCAAATAGAGGACAGAGAGAGAATGGCGTAGCCAAAGAAAAAAACAAATAAATAATCACAGGCAATAGAAACTTATGAAAACCAAAAATAAGAAAAAAAAACATGTGACCAATAAGATACCTTTTCCACAGGAGTGGATTCTGGTGAAAGATTCTGGGTAACTACACGCATTAAAATGTCTCTTGAACTGATAAAAAAGATTGAAAAAAAACAAAATCAGAAAAAACACGCAACCGAACAAGAATGTTCAAGATAAGATTGATAACATCATACGTCAGAATTCCCCCAGGTTTATTTTCAATTGCCACAACTGCCGAACTTATTTTGAACTCAAGCATCTTCTTAGCTGCAGTTAACACTGAATCAGTTGGAGCGATGGTGACAATCCTAGAAAAAGATTCCACCATCAGTTAATGACAACATTTCATCTGCTTCAACACATATACCACTAGGCTTGCAAATGAATGTCACTTTTCCTTGCATAAGAATGCAATTTTAAAAGAGAATATTACCTACTTTGAATTCTCTTGAAGGATGGTTGACAAAGATGGCTTAAACATCCGCTCTCGAAGAGTTTCAATAAATGTATTGGGACCTGAATATAACAGATTTATTAAAAAGTAATAATTTTCTTGAGGAATAGCATATGAGAAGGAACTTATTTGAAACCAGCTATGATGAGACAAATATCCAATTGTCTATAAGAAATTGAAACTACACACCAGTGGTAGTAGTCCCCCAATGCTTTTCTACCCCTTCAACTGCAGCTGCAATGGCCTTACCCTTTTCAGCAGCCCTCTCCATTCGTGCTATTGCATCGTATAGACATTTTGCAATGTCAAGCAAAGCAATGACTTCACCATTTTCTACAACTGGCAAATGCCTGAACTTTCCTACAAGTAGCAAGGTTGAAATTGTACTCAAAAGGATTTCAACATTAGAACATCAGAGGTGCTAGCCAAATTTTGAGGATCACACACCTTGTACCATCTTCTGTAAAGCTTCAACAGCAAGTGTGTCAGAAAGAACAAACATTGGGTTTCTAGTCATAACTTTTGACACTGGAATTTCCTCAAGTTTTAGCTCCTTAGCAATGACTCTTGTGGTAATATCCTTCAGAAAAGAAAACAAAATAAAAAAGTACGCAATAATATGAACTCTGGTATATTGCCTTGGTTTTCTAAAACTCATGCTGAAAATAGATAAACCTTGTCTGTAAGAATTCCACAAAGTAGTGCATTTGAATCTGTCAACAGGACAGCATCAACCCTTCGTGCAGCCATCCTACGGCAAGCTTCATACACAGTTGTAGTTTCAGGGATAGTCAAAGCCTTAGACAAACGTAATCTCTTCACTGTTCTCTCTCCGCTCATAATTCTGTTTCATCAGGTTCAAATTTCAAAAACAATGTAAAAATTATATCAACATTTCATTGCAAAATTATGTAAAAATAATATTCATAGTTAGTTAACTTATCAACTGACAGAAAAGATTATCAAAATTAAAATAATAAGTACAGTGCATCTTTTTTATGTGAATGTCTCAAATTTTCTTTAAGATACATGAAATGCTTCGTAGAATGAAACAATTTGTAACAAATTTTACTGATGATGGAAAATAAATCTTGTTAGCGCATTCGGTTTCACCTTCAGAATAGAGGAAAAAGGTAAATTGTTATTGATGATCCAGATTTGGAGTATAAAAAGAAACATTGTTGCCCCATGTGCATATGTAAAATCCACTTCTTGTTTTCATTTACTTGTACAATCAAGAACATCAATAAATCATAGACGATCGAGTTAAAAGATGTTACTCTTTTTCTAAAAAATTTTGGTTTACAAAAGTAGAAAAATATAAATATTCTACTAGGAATACACAAGAACATCGAAGACTATCTTATATGAAAAGCATATAGAAACATATCAAACTATTTGGATGGTCTACAAAAATTTCTTCAATAATAATGATGGTAGTAGACCAGTTGGGAGGATTGTGATATAGTAGTTAGCTGATGCAGCACGAAAATCAAATCAAAAGTCACAGGAAATTGAGAAAATTGACCTAGCATGAGGGATAAGTATCTTGAACAAAAAAATAAACAAACTAATGCAGAAAGTGAAAACTCATAAAGAGAAATATTATTAGGAAAAAAAAAGAATAAGATGGGGGGATTGCAGTCCTATTAAAGACTTCAAAATTCAAACAAAATTTAAAACAAACCAAAGGCATACAAGGGGGAAATATTTCTATAACCAAAAGGACCCAATCAAACCAAGAATAAATTAAATTACAATTAAGAAAATAAACCAAATTAAGTAAAATTTCTACCATAATATTCCTACATTCCTAAATTATCCAATCACAAAAATCTCCTAAAGAGTAAAGCCTACCTAAATAAGATCACAACTCTTAAAACTTTTTTAAAAAATAATTCCCTAATTTGCATTTTTCCAAATTAAATAAAATTTCTATTGAAAATTTCCCAACTATTCTAAAATAAATCAATTGTCATCTTAGAAATTTCATTTAGAGATATTCTGCTAAAGCATAGAACCTACCATTAAGATCTTATAAATCTTAAAACTTTTAAAAATTAATTACCTAATTTGTATTATTAAGATTTGGAATGTTGTAGATGTATTTCGATAGTGTGATATGGTAGTGCAAGGAAGAAACTAATTCAACATATAAAAGTGCATCTGTTAATATGTGATTGGGGCTTCTAGCTAGCCTACTTGAATTGATAAAAATCAAATATTTTCTTTTATTCAATGTTGACCAGTTGCAAAGCAAGATTCTTCTCCATATCTGGAAAAGAGGAACTGTTTAACAGCATCTTCTCAGCATTAGCTCTTTACCATCCGCATGTTCTCAAACTTCCACATTGAGTTATACAAAGATCCATGGGTTAGCAAGGCTCTGTCTGGATCTCACAAAACCATAGGGATCAAATGCAAAGTAATCAGATTTCAGTTAATACCATCTAAAGAGGAAAATGGACCACAAGTAATTGATCTCCAAGTGTGAACCTTTCCCTCCTTGGGAAATTGTGATGGGTGATAAGCTTGCAATTTACCTAAACCTGTTTTATATCTTTGGAAAATCCTTCCATTCCCAATAAAATTTAATCACAACTCCTAATTCAAGATGGCCATGGATTGTCAATAACCTCATTCTCTTGAGAGGGCAGGTGACCACTACTTGCTGATGTAAGTTGGGAGACGGTACGATAATTTTTTTTGGAAGGATAAAATGGGTGGCTCACTACAGTCCTGGTGATAGGATTACTCAATTGCTCTAACATTGAGGTGCCAGATGCAACAGGTTATCAGGTCTTAGCAATAACTGAGAGATTATCTCTGATCATTGAGTTCCTTTAGTTAAGCTACTACAGTTGCATTGAGACACTCGGCCACTTGGTATCTCCTCTAATGACGAACTGCACTGGCTCATTGAAAGAGAACGTATAACTGACACATTCTTCCTACTCCTTGCTAAGCTTGAGGAGGTTGATGTTTCATGAAGAAAACATATTGGTGTGCTCCAAACAATTGCAAAATGTTATTTCAGTTTTTTCCCATGAAGAAGCTTAAATAAGTAAAAACAAAACCACTATGACATAGTGCTCCAGAATATGTGAACCATCTTCTATTACATCACATGTTTGCACCCTTTGGTTGGTTTTGGATTGCTCCAGCTTTAGCATGCCTTCCAAACTTTATAAATTATGTGGGCCAATTCCTTGGTTACATGAGCTACTGAACCAATGCCACACAAGAAAAATATTTGGTTCTGTTGGTTCTAGGAAATTGTGTGAATGCAATTCTAGGGTTAACCAATGCCATAAGAGTCCCTCAGTAGCATCCCATTAGCTTTCTATAATTGTCTCTCTTTAGTTTAACTATAATAGTTATATTATACCCTAACTCTCACCTTCTTGTGTATGTTTATAATCATATATTTCATCTTTAATATACACCAATAAGAAAATTGCCTTATGATGGAAACATATTCTAGATGAAGGCTTCCAATCTTGTAAACTATTTCTCTACTTGGCCAAAAGTACTCTTTACACTTTCATGCCAAAAAAAGTAACATACTGGACCAGAGTAGTGATGTTTTTATTTTGGTTGTTTCTTACAGTTTGCAAAACATCAGAAGCAAGTCATTGCACGTGTTTAATAATGGCAAACTGATCCTGTTATACAGTTACTGATTCTGAGAGTTTCTTGTCTGATGTTAGCACATTTTTTATCAAAAAAATTATGTCCATATACTGAGGCAGTCTAGGTTGATCATTTCATAAGGTCTTACCATAGGCATGAATATGTTAGCTTTTGGTATATCAGAATAATCTTTCACTTAGGAGCTGGAATTTTCAATAACTAGTGGCTCACCATTTATGCTTTAAATGGTGTTTACCGTTTTGCTCTTAATTAAAACTTGGTTGAGAAGAAAAATAAGGATAAAAACTGAAAAGCATATTTTTCATTAATTCCTAGTAATTTGAAGATGAAATAGGCATAAAAACTTGAAACTTCAATGCACGGACAAAGGGACTTCGTTCTAATCATTTAACATCAAGTTGAAAAAATAATGACTTGCGGAAGAGGCTATACAACAACAACTGCGACCAAAGAAATTTTTTCTCCGAGAAAATAATCATATAATCCAGCTCATGAAAAAAAAATCAACATCATTAAACACAAACAAAACTAGACAACGAAATTCATCGATAAACATTAACCACAGACTCATAGACGATGAAATCAACTGAAAAACCAAATCGACCAAGAAGAAATCTAGATCTAAGAGAGGGAACAAGAAACGTACGGGGGTCGAGATATGGAATTCCGCCGGCCAACGTCCAGGCCGTTCTCCGGAGCCGTCTTCCTTCCCAGATTGCTGGTCCCCGATATGCTCCTCCGAGTCGAACCGCCTCCTATGCCGTGCCCGTCCATATCCCGATCCGAAGATCAACTCCGCCGACTCTTGAGCTCTCCCTTTCCTCGCTTTTTCCCACGGCGCCGGCGTTGTATCTCAAAGAAAACTCCTGCCCTCCTTCCCGCGAGCCAACTCGGATCGCCGGCGACGGAGAGCGAACCGGACTCGCGAGAAATCGGCAGAAGCGATACTGCCGGATGCGATAGGTCTCGCCGCGCCTCTTCTCTCCGCCTCCCATTTTGACGGGGAGCGAACCTTCTTGATACCGCACAAAAATTTTCGTCATTCGCACGAAATTATTTTTCTTAACAAAATATACCAAGTAACCCGCGTCATCTACCATTCAGCGGACTGATCGGTTGGCCCATGTGGCTTCCAAACAAAGCAAGGGTACAAATGTAAGGTAAAGATCTCGCGTGTGAAATTTATGGTGCGGATTCAGATAATTGCTACACGAACTAAGAACGAGCGCACCCACAGTAATTTTGACACGTAAGTATCCGTCGGCACCCAGTGGTAGTACGAAGGCGCGAGCTTGTGGGTGGGACATGTAGAGGCTTTTCCGCGGTGCACGATTCATTCGGTAATTATGAAGCCACGTGTAACGAGTTGTATTGCCGTATGTAACTAAACGGAAACACAATGTTTCTTTCATATTTACAGCGGTGATATATTCATGATTTATTTATTTTTTTTTTTTTAAGTACGAGGTATCCAAACAAAAAATAAATAATAACTTCATCTTTTCATCCATTCATAAATAATATTTATAAATATTATTTATGAATAAATTTTATCAACATATTAAATATTTTTTTAAAAAAAATAAAAAATAAATAAATTTATATTATTAAACTCAATAATCAATCAAATAAATTTAAAATTAATTTAAAAATTTAAGACAATCAAATAAACTTAAATTAAATTAAAAATTCGATGACATCTAAATAAATCAAACTCAAATAACTTGATCAAATTCAAATCAAGCTTAAACTCATAAAAAAAATCTAATCAAACTTAAATAATCATTTTAACTTATTAATTTATTTTAGACTTAATTTAAGTTAATTTGATTACCTTATCAAGAAATAAGCTATAATATCACAAAGTTTAACTCGACTTGATACATTTATAATTCTATTTATAATTTTATTTTTTCTAATATTTTTAGTTTTTAGAGAGTTTTTGGAAGATAATGATTTAGGTATGAATTAATTCTAGAGCCTTTAGTCCATCAATACATTTTAGGTAAAATTTATTGATGACCAAAAGAATCTAAATCTATTTTTTTTTTACATGCTCAGAATCTGTATAAGTCTCGTTGTGGCAAAAGACGAAACGTTCGCCCCTAGCGCCCCCGCCAGTCCATCCCAAGACCAACACGGAGGAGGATATGTATAAGTCTCGAGAACAATATAATCATAGTTTCGAGTGATTTTGTCACATTGCTTTTGATGATGTCAATCCGTATGCTTCACGAATATCGGACGAGTTGTCCCCACGGGAAGAGCTAATGGCTAATACATGAGGTATTGTCATCATTAGATCTGGGAACCAAATCCTGACTAGTAGCCAGGTTCCTGCCCTGCCTTATGTACTAGTCATTGTTTGGGCTAGCTAGACTAACTCCCGTAATTTACTTCCTCCGTGTTGATCCTAGAACGAACTGGCGGGAGCGCTGGAAGCGAACGTTTCACTTTTTACCATCACGAATATTTACTGCTTTTACTACTTGGAGTTTGAGACATGTCGTAATAAGAGTCATGTTGGACAAGATTCACCCTAAATGAGTCAAACCAAACTTACGACAGTATAGCTCAAGCATGAACCGAGTCATGTTGAGAGCAACACAAACTCAGAAAATGACCTAGGTCAGGATCACCTATTCATAAAAAATTGACGAATGTAATTCAAAGAAAAATGCACCTAAACAAACACATTTTATGAACAAGAAAGATTTGCATCTAGATGCCATCTTCATTCAAGAAATTTCAACCATGAAGTGGCCACGATTTACAGCATGATAATAAGAGAGGGGAAGATTTCACCACACAAAGAGCATAAATGGCCTTAGATGATCATGTTCCGATCAAGGAAAGAACAAAAGCATATATCCATTACACATAAGGCCCTCTTCACCACACTCACCACACACATCTGAAAGAATCTCAAATAGGTTATAATACAATGTCTTCATCAGAGAGGGCACAAATAATTAAAAAGAGACGTTGGATATATCCAGGTACTCATGCACAGTATTTCATACGATAACAACTTCCGAACACATTCACGATATACAACAAGATGCCATGAACCCCGACTATTTGGTGCGAGTAGGGATAGTGATGATTCATTTTCGAGATCTGTTTACTTCTTGCACCACCAAAAGCAACAACTCTGTTGAAGCAAAAAAAACAAAACAGATGTATCAGAATTAAGCACCCTAGATTCAGGCTCCGAATTCAAACTCTTGAACACATAAGAAAGCAGTAATTAGATCATAAATAATCAGGAATACAACGTTTGTACTCCATTTACTTCAGTAGCTAGTTTTTGGTGTACATAAAAGTTGTTTACCACACATAGTAACAGTATCGAGACTAGCAAGCGATATACTCGTATTTTCGGTGAATGTCTTGCCATTTTCACTTACATAAACAATGCAAGTTAATCCAACTAGATGATTCCATTTTCATAGTGAGATATTGACTAAAAGTTACAGCAAAGTATAACCAACAATTTCGCCAACACAAACATCATTACCAGTGTGTCAGTGTGAACTAAATGCAAAAGTAAATGCTGCAATGATATGAAAAACTATATACAACAAGAACCAAACTAGATGAGATTCACAATGACAACATCCAATGAGATCATGTACCAAGGTTGAAACACGAGATAAGAGTGCTTACCGTAGACCCACCACTATCACGATCATTCACATAGATAATATCATTAGATATCATGGGAGATTTTGCTGAACCATGCTTTTTCTCCTCCCTTACTTTCTCAAATATTCCTGTGAAACTATCAGCTGAAGCAGGATTGCTCTCATCCCACTCACCAAATTTCGGTACAGATGACCCTTTGTCTGGCTGTTCAAAATAATAGTATGTTAATAAGTACAACTTACTCTTTGTTACTAAAGAATAGGTTGTCAGAAGAGAGGACTTTACTGTTTCATCACCTCGACCGCCTGTCCTCATTCTCGATGTACCTGCAATATTCAGAGCAAGTATTAGAGATTTGTGTTCAATAACAAATATTATGAATTCCAATCTTTCATTTACCTTTGCTAAGACCTTGACTTGTCAATTAATTTGTGATCATAACTCGGAATCAAATAAGAAAAATTGTGACCACAAGGATATATTCGATCTCAAGGAATTTAACATCGATTTAATTCGTTAATTTTTTAATACCATCATGTGGATTCATAGAGATTCAGTAAGGAACATTATTTAATCACTCTCTTTATTTCAAAGAGAGAAGAAGATACAAACTTGACCTTGTCTTAGCGATAACTTCCGACCTACAAATCCTTATATATATATATAGTTTTGATATCTTACACACCTTATCCTACACACCCCAAAAAAATTAAATTTTTTTTTTGATTTGAAAATTTTTGTGTGCTTAATACTATAACTCAACCCCTAAACCCTAAAGGCAAAGTTTCATTGGCACAACCGGTTGCTTAAAAAAAAATAAACAAAAAAAAATGATCCAGGCGCCTGGATTCTGTGAGGGTCGCCCATGTCGCCCACGGAATGGGCGTGCAGGGTATCGGATTTCAAGGTCTAAATTTTGAATCATGGAACTTTAGCTGTTTTGAGTAGAAGGAATATGTGAAGAAGCTGGGAAGATTTTCCGCAGCCTCCTCGTCCCCCCATTCATAGGAAATTGGGCCTTAAGGACAATGCCTAAACATTCTTTAAACCCATAAGTTTTCACATATTGAGTACTTGATGAATTAAGGTAACCCTACCTTTTTTCTAGCACATTAAATATTTCATATTTTATCCAATAATAACTGCATTACCACCTTCTGAAGAACCCCTGAAGGGAGATGATGCATCAGTTCTACTTGCAGTTTTCACTTGATGAGGATGAAGTGGAGAGCGTTCAACTCTATCCTCTGATCCAACACTTGTTCTTCCGCCCCTCTTATGCTCACTAGAGGTCAACTGATGCCCTTGCCCTTGAAGAGGAGACGCTGTGGTGACTCTATGAGGAACAGGACCTTCACGTAATGGTGACCCGGAGATTTGATGGGATTCATCCTTGGAATTTGGGGGCTCCATATTAGTGTGCAAAGCTTCAGGGTATTCAAAAGGACTGTTCAGTACGATTGCTTTCCCTTAGCTTCTACTCTTGTGTACAACCTTAAAATGGCGTTCAAGGGGAACATTGCCAACCTAGTTACCAAGTTTTGGAAGATGGGAATTCAGCTGCAATCAATAAAAATTCAAGTTAATAAAATTTACAGCAGGCAATCTGATAAATATGAACATATTTAATCTCATCCACATTTAGAAAGAAAATGTGCTTTATATCTATCGGGAGGAAGCTATCTGATGAGCATTACCAATGCAGAATCAATTATAGAGAATACAAGTTAACAAGCTTGGAAATATCTCAAGAATCAACGAAACAAGTGCCCCGGAGAATGTTTAACTTAGACAACTAACTAGCTATGAGGTTCACCACATTGGGGCAAGAAATCAATCTTAAAAGAACTTACTGTGAGCCTTTGGCCGCAGTTGGTTACCGACTTAAACTCACGAGACTTAAGTTTTAATAAGCGACTAAACAATTTTAGACATTGATCAAATCAACATAATTCAATAGCATTAATTTTACTGTTGGTATGGACTCAAATAGAGCTCAATCCGGGAAACATATCAATATATAGACCCTAACAAGTATTGCAATGTGAAAAGCATTGCAATTATTATTTTTTCAAACCAAATCGAAGGATATCACCAGCATGAAGGCCCCTTTCATGCATGATCATATGAAGGCGTGCTTCTTTATTCGCATATGACCCCTGAAGTGGATTTATGAACAAATCTTAAAGCACTATTTTGTGTGCATAATCCAAAATGCTAGTAGACTGTGTTGTAACAAGTTCTACCAAAAATTGTATTATAGGTGCTACTAAATTGTATCCTAAGAGCTACTAAAGTAAATGTAGGTGCTACCAAATTATTTTCTAAATACCACCAAATTGTATTATAGGTACAACTAAAAATGTATCTTAAAAGATATCAAGTCGGATTATAGATGCTATCAAATTATATCATAAATGTTACCAAACGTTATTACTATCAAATTTTAATATACGCTCTAACAAAGTATATTGTAGGTCAAAGTGTATTTTAGGTGCTACCAAATTGTAGCTTTAGTGTTGCTAAATCAAAAAGGGAAAGAAATAATGTTTGATTCATGCACAAATCCTTTAGATTTGTGTGCAAAAACAAAAGGCACTTTTTCATATGATCAAACATGAAAGGGGACTTAACACTAGTCTATTCCAAAAAGAAGAAAATCGTCAATTGATAATACTTAGCATAAATTCCTTCCATTTATTGCCATAACACGATATTCTAGTAGGCACAGTTTGTTCAGGAGTGTTTGACCGATGATTGGTATGGTAGATAAGGCTGAGAATTCGATTAAAACCGAACCGAACTAACCAAACTTTTTTTGGACAAACTGAACCGACCGAAGTTTGCCACTAAAACAAATAGAAATGATATAAAATCGATTAATTCGGTCAGTTATCGAGTAGTGTTGCATCATCGGTCGATTGATATGTAGACAGTCAACTATGCCACTCGACTACATGTTTCTTCAAACTATCACAACTCACAAACCTGGACAAGCAGTCGACTGATCATAACTCATCAGTTGACTGTTGGCAGTTCGGTTTAATTAGTTTAACCGAATTCTGAATTTTATAACAGAGACCGAACCGAATAAACCAAAAAAATAATAAAAAAATGAATTTCTGAATTAACTGAATGAATTTCTGAATTAAATTGGTTCGGTTGGTTATTTTGATTTAACCGAGATTTTGCTCACCCCTAATGGTAGAGGGGGGTGAATACCACTTTTTTGTGATGTTAGTATTCAAGAAATAATGCAGTGGAAATTAATACACACAAAAAGGCAAATGATATGACACAATGATATGGTGTGGCAGCCCCTAGGCTCCTAGTCTATATTCTATGATCCTTTAAATGGATCACTCCTGAAAACACCTCTATAGTTTCTCCTTCTCGGCAACATCGGAGGTGGAGAAACCTTTTATAGTTCAACATTCTCAAGAATTACAAAAATGAGAAGATAAGAAATATAATGAAGCTTTTTAGAGTAGAGTAGCAGAATATTGGCGTCATTTGCACTTGAGTGTTAGTCTACCTCCTTTTATAGCCTTCTTGAATTCAAATTTATCTTCTTGTTATGATAAGGCGGTAGTCATCATATCTATTGTATCTTATCCAAATCTTGTCGTGCTTCTTCCATCTTTGGCTCCATTTGAGTGATTGTCTGACTTAACGTTAATGGATTGCTAAGTTGACTAAAAAACATTCTGCTATCAACCCAAAAGATCTCAATTGACTTGGTTAATTTGCCAAATAGTCTGAGTCATCAATTGACTACATCTTACAAATCAGTTGACTCATCCAAACCATCAATACTCCAAACACACCAATTTGGGATTTTGATTTATTAATCAAATAACTGGTTCATCAATCGACTCATCCAAGAGTTAGCTAGATGGATTCCACACGAGTCAACTAGTCAAACTATAATACCCTAAAACACTTGGGGTATTGAGTTTCTCACCCACCAATCAACTGGCTTCCCATACCAATCAACTGGCACCCTAACTACGACCACCTCTAAGGTTGAGTCCACTCAAGTTGTTATCTAGCCTTATCCCTTGTATATAGGTCACTCCACTCACATCTCTCGTGAAGCCTTTCCAAGCCTTGAAGTCTTCTCACATCACGCTACTCGTCTCTCAAATGCACAGAATCCTCGGCTCTTCCTTGTGCCATCCTTCACACCTTCACTTACATTATTCACCTCCTCGGCTCTACCATGCCCCAATGCTCCTTATTCTACAGTCCCTCAGATGCTTGCACTATACTTCTCTAATCTCCATGGATCTCGAGCCATTAAGCCATCAACCACTTTGGACACGCCAAGTCGAACTGTATACATGGTAGATCCTACACAACTTAACTCACATATATCAGATATAACAACAAACTTAATTTAAACCCCCCAACTCATCAAAATGATTGTCTACGTAAATGCAGAAAGGGATGAAAGTAGATGATTGGATTTTTGATGATCATCCTTCATGCTAGAAGTCAACACTATGGAAAGATATTGAATAATGTTCATTAGGATTGATGATGAAGGTTGGAAAGACACCTTTTGAGCACAATCAGCTGTAACTAAAAACACTAGTAGAAAAAAAGAAGACTGGATTTAAATATTGGAATGACCTACATTCACTGATCAGAAGATATGTGCTTAGAGTTTACTGTCAATTGAGGTGCCCAATAAAGTATCTATCACCTCAAGTCTAATTCCAGTCTGCAAGGCCAAGCTGAAAGTCAATGACTTAACAATATGAACAAAAAGAAATAACTTTAGCAGTACACGTCTACCAGTTGACTTATAACACAAACTTCTGAAGACTATCATGTGATTTGGGTTGACTATCAATTGAGGTATCCCAACAAAGTATTTCTCACCTCAAGTCTATTTCCAGCTTCCAAGAGAGAGTATAAACAATTAACCTTATAAAATAGCTGAAGAAAGTCAACGAATTCATAATATGAATGATAAAAAATAGCTTTGGTAGTACTAGATGACTCATCTCATAAAATTCAAAAAACCATGCCAAATATGTATCACCATGATATATATGTGATTGTTTAGCTGCAATGTCCAATTGTTAACACTACATTACAGTCTGAGGAACACTGACTTATATTTTCCATTTGACTTCTTGCTGAAAAAACCATCAAGTATTCTTACCAGATTCATGGAAGTAAAAATTACCCAGAAAAAAAGAGTGCAAATGAATCAACTTAACAAGCATTGCGTTTAACGCACACTCTTATAAAAAAATTTCAACCATCTTGCCTAAAACAGGAAAAACGACTGGAAGTAAGATAATTTTAGTACTACAATATATAGGCATCACTTTATATGCATACCGACCCTCTAGCTCCTAAAGAAATCCCAAAATGTGTGTCTCGTACCAAATTAAGCCTGACCTTTCCAAACAATTTGAACCTTCATGTCATACAATTTCATCTCAAAGTATAGGAAGTGATCAGATTGAACTCTTGGAATCAACTACTTTAAAATTAAGATATGATGGCACTCCAAATTCCTCATCTAGAAGCCTTCTGTTGCACAAAAAGATGGAGAGACAGACATCCATTATCAGACAAAACACACCAAGTTCATCCCCAAAAGCAAATTCGAACCATCAATAAACAGAAATCATACAGAATCTCAAAGATCATAACTTCCTCATCTCTTGTAGCTCGAAGAGATAAAGAAGGGAGGCAAAGCGAGCTCAAAGAAGAAAAAAAAAATCCAAAAAAAACTCACCGCCGCCATCTCCACGCCTTCAGATCCCCAAACAGCGGCCCGGATATCGATCGAGGGAACTAAAGACGCCTTCTTCTTGCTTCCGCTAGGCTCCTACTGCCGCTCCTGGACCACAGGAAGATGGGTTGCCCTAAAACTCTACTTCCCGGCCAGACCATAAAAGGATGAAGGCGAAAAATCGATAGGTAAATCGGGGAATAGACACCAGGAAGATCTACTCACAGAGGAATCGGGCGATGAGGGATGACGAAAGAATGGGAGAAGCAATCGTCTCCTCCACAGGAAGCAGCGGACTTGTTTGACCCGGAAGACGTCGGCTTCCTCCCCTCTCATCCTGTAGAAATACTGCTCGGTTTGCTACAATTTTACTGTCAGCTCCCGGTGTGAATTCAGCGGACGTGTTGCAAACTAATGCCTATCCCTGGGGGACTATTTTTCCACTTTAAAACAGTAAACTAAAAAAGTAAAATAAATTCAGAGAAAATATTCAACAGTGAAAAGAAAAGTAAAACGATCAAGATTATTTTATTTTTTTAAAAAACAAAAAATTGAGGATGAAATAAAATCTCCCTTAAAAATATATTATATGAGTAAAAATCGGTACAAATATTATATATATATAAAACCCACGATTGGGCACTGAAAAAATAAAAAGAGCTCGGAGAACCCTCAGCCCTAGAAGATCGCCTCTTTGCTCGATCGGTGGTCGCAGGAGGAGAGAGCCGCGGGAAGAGTTATGTCGGAGCAGCAGGAGGAGAAGAAGCCGGCCGATCTGGACGTCCACATCAATCTCAAGGTCAAGGGGCAGGTTCGATTTCTTCCAATTCCACTTTCTCTGATTCGCCTGCGCTTGGGTTTGGAGCCTTTACTGTGTTTGTTTTATGATGTAAAAAATTCCATTTTCTTTCTTTTTTTGATCTCATTGGCTTTGTGATCTTTACGGCAAAAACTTTTATTATATGGTAATGATGCATCATGGAGGTAGTTGATTAACTTTTCTAAATCCTGCCTACATATTACTATTTTAAAGTGGTAAAATGGATTCATAGACACTTCACATATGATGGAGGTGATAATGATCCATTACATCTCTGTTCTTCATTTTTTTTTTTTGTTTGTTTGTTTGATATGAGCAGACTCAGAGCACAAAACAACTGAGCTCAATGTGCTCCAAAGGGTCTCATTCCATTGGGGAGTCTGGTGTATATTTCTTCACATTAACTTCAATCAACCAAATCGAAATAGTAACTTTTGTTAACTTCTATATAAACATCATAAATTGGAGGGGAAAAAAAAGATCTAGCATCTACAACTATTGATTGAACTCCGAAGGGATGATTCATTTCGATTGTTGAGAATTACACCATAGTTATAATTGTTTTCAATTTATACTTCTTTCTAGCTACATAGCTTTATTGCATCAGTCTTAGTCTTACACTAGAAATTAGATGTACAACCAAAGACATGCACAGAGTTGGAGTTGGCCTCCATCATATTGCATGACAATCCAAGTTGTGTTCGTTTCCCCTTCTTTCTTGTCGGTTTGTTGTTTCACACTGAACTGGCACATTTTGAGTTGGGGAAGGCACACTGTTACTTTTCATGGTTTCAACAGGTATCGTCGGCATCCAAAATGTCTCATTTTGGATGTTGATTGATACTAGAATTGTATCTGCATGTATAAATATCACTGGCGCCTGTGCTAATACTATTTTTTTTTGTAAAATGTCATATTTACCAAGATAAGTGTTGTCTCGGCAGTATTGTGCAGAACTAATGAAATAAGAAGATTCTCTTCCCAAGTTACATTCTTTAATTTCGTTTGCCAACATGAGGAGGAGATGAAGCATTAAAAAGAGAGGGTGTGGGGAGGAGCAGAAATGCTAATTGATGGTACTGACTGGTTTTCCCATGACTAATCTCTTAATTTGGTCACGAGGAGGAGACTAAACAAAGGTGAGAGAAGAACACTAGCATTAAAAAAGAGTGGTGCCAAAGACAAAGAAATTGAGATTATCTATATTGTGTACATATACTTTTCGATATTCAGCCAATGAAACTCTCATTTAATGTGCAATACCAGTTTAGTATTGAGATGCTTGATATTTTTTGTTTCTAAATTTAAATTTAATTGACTTTATAATTGCTATAGATCTATATTTGAGATAAATAAGCTAAGTGAAAGGAAATTATAGAATTAAACTCGTCCGATGAATTTTAGAATGCTTTGAAATGTGCTAAAGATATAGTACTATTCTGATTAGAGACCGAAATTCTAGCACGAAATCATATTTTAAATTTTGCTATTTTTATCTATCATTGATATGGAAATTGACCTCTGCTATTATGAGTGAATTCTAAGTTTTAAATCTTACAATAGGGTTCTAAATGATAAATGATTTTGGGATCTTAATGGTTTACTAACTGCGATCTTGCTATATTTTAATGGTACTTTTGCTGTCTAAGATGAAAATGAGGTCTTCTTCAGGATCAAGCGGAGCACTCAGTTGCAGAAGCTGATGAATGCCTACTGCGATCGTCAATCAGTCAATATCAAGTCCATTGCTTTCCTGTTTGACAGCCGTAAGTTAACGAGGGGAGCAAACTCCATATGAAGTAAATCAAACATGTTTCTTTCCAAATTGCTTATGCAGTTTTGAGATTTTATTCTCATAGTCTAAACCCTAAATTATCTCCTTTTAATGGTTTCGTTCCTTGGCAGCTTGAGATGGAAGAAGGCGATGAGATCGATGCCATGCTGCACCAAACCGGTGGTGGAGAGGAAGCTTAAAGAATGCGCACAAAATGTGAGTAGCAGTAATTGTTGAGTGAGGAATAATATGTCTCGCATCTGACCGAACCAACTTTCTTTTTCACATGTAAATTAAATGTTTAAGAGATGGTAGGAGAGATCATGATAATTTCTTCTCATTTTAGCTTATGAATCCCGTTGTCTTGGTTAAGATTACAATGTGAAATGAACTTGATCAAACAGCTGTTCATGTTCGTCCAAAACACAAATGGTGAGCATATTTTGCTACATTCTATAGAACTTAAACTTTTTTTTTTTTGATGAAATCTATAGAACTTAACTTGGTCGAGGAAAGTGTTGATCATGTTAGAAATATGAAATACAACTATCTTAATATTCAGTAGAATAGCATATAATTATTTTAAAAAACAAAATGATGAGAACCATGATTTCTTTTGGGCAAAAGATGTGTTTTGAAGTGAACTGAACTAACATTTGGTTCTCAGACTAAAAAAGTAGCTTCGATTTTGATGATGAGCTCCTCAAAGACTTCTAGAGCTCTTGAATAGTGCATTAACACAACTTCTAGGAGAAACATCACTATTAAAAGAGATTTAATTTCATCTCTCGTTTTTAATATGATGCGGAAACACTTCTTTAGAAAAAAAAAAATAAACGTCAAGAGTTCAGGAATTTGAATTAGTCTAACAGTAATATTAAGAGACCTGTAATCTTTCCTGTTCAAACGAAAAAAAAAATCCTGGTTAAAAACTCAAAAAAAAAAAAGTGACAATAAAAATCTCCACGAAGTGAGCTTGGACAAGTTCCCAATTGATGTCCTCCTCAAAAGTCTAAATTTCCTAATCTTTATTTTATCATAAGATAAAGAGCAATGTTACACTCAAGAAGATCAATATTCTAAAACCAAAGAAAAAGAGACTACCATCATGGCAGAATATTAGCACAGTTCAATCCAACCAGAAGAGAGAATCCACATCCAAGTTTTTCCAATTCTCACTTGCTATGGTCGTAAAACTTGTATCGAAGTTAAAGCCAATCTTACTCAGCCTTCGTACGAGTGGCCGATGCAGGTATAGATCCAAGTGCCCAACAAAGCTATTTCTAAAATACTAAGTGCTGACATCATTAAGATAATACACAGCATATACTATCACATTTAAAGCACTGCATATATATAAAAGTAACTTCTAAAGAAGCTTGTAAGTGACAAGAGTCTTATAAGTTGTAACCACTGTGGAACCTTGGCGAAGTGATAATTAACTCCTTAGGCAGCTTTAAGCGATGAGTCGTGATAAATTATAAACAGTATGTAGACTACCCTCAGCGAGGTGACTCTACTTCCAAAGGCAACATTGGCGATGTGGCGCTGGTGCTTGTACCACTTCTTGGCTGCTCGCAGATTGCTCTCAGACCCAACTGCTGCAGTTGATGGACAACGTGTGACATCCTAGGCCGAACCGACGGCACGAGCTGGGTGCATGCATATACAAGATCCACAACCTTTTGTATCACCCCAACATCTGGGATGTCAGAAATGTGAGGATCCAGAAGCTCAACATATCTGTGGGACTGAACTAGCGGCGTCGCCCACTCAAATATGGTCTGCCAACCCACAGATTCTATGGCCTGGCTTGGTCGTCGGCCACTGATGATTTCTAGCAACAGCACTCCAAAACTGTAAACATCACTTTTTGTTGTCAATTCATTTCTATACATGAACTCTGGAGCAAGGTATCCATAGGTTCCTGCTGTCTTTGTCCTTTCATGCATCACTTCCCAGGGGACAAACTTGGAAAGGCCTACGCCCATCAGATGAGACCCAAACTCTTCATCAAGAAGGACATTGCTTGCTCGTATATCGCGGTGTACAACTTGGGGCTTCACCTTGTCATGCAGGAATCTGCAATTGTGAAGATCAGTTTATATATGAACTATGAGTTCAACACAACATCAACAAAAAAACCATGATTTGAAGTCCACTGCATGAGGTGGTTTACCCTCCATTTAGCAATACAAGATAATCAATAACCAACAAAAATGACAAGTCTATTGGTATCAACTATTCAAGATCAGCTACATGGACCTTATCTTTCTATGATATCCCATAGAGATAGGACGAGTCAGAGATTGATCACTTAGATCTTTAACCATAGTTTGTCTTTCACAACTTCACCAAATCCGATAGCCGTAACTAGATGAATCACCAATGAATAAGATCAAGTAGAACAGACGTCAAATTCTACAAAAAAAAAAAAAACTCTCTTTGTACCCATGCTAGACAGAAATATTCTGAGTTGACACTAAATTTATTCACATGAAATAGTCATGTTCAGACGCTTAGATTCACACGTGTAAGATACTGTATATGTGAGTCTACGTTAGACACTTAGACTAATATCCATGTCAAATTCTCATTCTTGAATCCGAGTAGCATGGGCTTAAGGGACCATTTCCCAAATGAAAATAAAATCATGAGTTCCTTTGTGGTCTGCATTCAAACTCATAGAGAGTATACCCCTGAATCCCTTGAACAACAGTTACTATGAATCTCACTCTAGTGTAATTATTTCATCTAATATCTACAGAACAGCACTATCCATCCATAATTTATAATTCACTTAAACAAAAGAATTGTCTTCTAATTAATACAGCACTGTGTAGGTACCAAATAATAGAACAAAATTTTACAGGTAAGAAATGATTATATGCATGTGCTTATCTTGATATTCAGTTTCTACTATACTTACGCAATTCCCTGAGCAAGAGTTGTAGCTACTCTCATCCTCATGGCCCAATCTAAGCTTCTACCGCCTCTTGGCATGTGGTGCAGCCATCGATCCAATGGTCCATTGGCAACAAATTCGTAGATAATATAGCGATCACCATGATCATAGCAACAACCTTTTACAGCAACTAGATTAGGATGATGAAGTTTGGCTACCCTTCCAACCTCAGAATAGAATTCCTTCTTCCTTTGAAGGCTATACCTCTTCAGTCTCTTAACAGCCACTCTCGAGCCATCAGGCAAGAAACCACTATAAGTTCCACCAGTTTTGGCATCACCAAGGAGTCTATTTCCTTCACTGAAGTTCTTTGTGATTGATCTCAATTCTTCACTGGTAAATACTTTCCATGATGGAGGAACTAATGCAGTTGCTGAAGGACCAGAAATTTTGCGAGAGCGCCTACGCTTCTTGCTTGGCCTATATACTAAGAGCCATATGACAACAACCAAAGTGATGAAAAGGATTAATCCACTGACAGCTGCAAGGGCAATCAAATACTCCATATGACAAAGCTTGTGGGAACATTGGTTTTCTGCCACAGATCAAAATTATCACTTGGTTAAATAGTGGCATCACACAGCAAATTCTATTGGCTAACTAGGAATAGGGGATAAATCATGGATAAAATGCTTAACTGCAAAGAAGGGATAAAAATTAATGGTCTTGGTTCCAGCAATCCACTAACAGTATTTACATGATGTTGTTCTAATACTTTTTGACATAACAACAAAGATTATAAACAGGTCAAATTTAGGAACTTGAAAAAAAAAAGATTATTAACAAGTCAAGTACTACCTCGAGCAACCATGCATAAATATTCATGTGATGTATTGCAGCTTTCAGCAACAAGAGCAACCCGACTATTAGGTACCAATGTACACAAATCAGGCAGACTGATTCCATTGCATGAAGCACTTGAACAATTGAAATGAGAAGGTTTTCCGGGGAAAACAGATTCGTTCCATCTAGACATATTGTCGGACCATTTCCAGACGAATTCAAGCGAAGAATTATAACCTCGTCCACCAACCCAGCATCCTCTAATGCTTCCCACACATAGGCTTTGTGCAAAATTCAACTCACCAACTGAAGTGAGGGATGCTAAATGACCATTGTAACTCTGGCAGGCTGTCTCTGATTGAACCCAAGGGAGAGAACTAGCCATATGCATGAAGCACTTATCCTTACTAGGACTAACGAACCAACCATCAGGGCAGGACACTGTTGCAAGAAAAAAATGTATTATAAGTATAACAAATATTCAACTTCCAGAGTTTAGACAAATATCTTCGCGGAAGAGAAAGAATAAACTGCAACTGAAATATAGACATCCTCCTTACATGGACCATATATTAGAACTCAATGTCCTTGGAAAATAAGGAACAGCATTACCATTCCATATTTGCATTTATACATATTTGCATTTATACAGAATTACAAAAATCAGGTGAGTGTCATATTCTTAACCGGTGACTGTTCAGGAGGTAGTTCCCAGATTGATGAACACTCAAATAACAAATGATCCAGCCCTTTTTTATTCAAGAGTAGATATATTTGTCCCATTTCTTGTTCATTCTCTACCGACTGAAGTTATAGTGGAATTATATTCCAAAGTTACCTTGTGCGGAATTTGAACTTTCTATCCTTAACTTGCACTTCCAATTTAGATTCCTCATTGTTACCACTTAAAGAAACTTTATTTTTCTAAGAAATTACATTTGTTTTTCCAAAGACAAAAGAAGTAAGAACTCATATGATGTTTACATACCAATACTATGAATGTTCTGGCAACATATAGGTAAAATACAAACTGGGAACTTCTTAAGGAAATTTATGTTTTTACTTATATGAATAAATTATATGAGAGTTCCTAGTTGTTAATGTATAAAGCTTGCTTCTTCACTCTTTGTGACACATGAAATGCTAATGCGTGGACAGATAATAGATATGTTCTTGATTGTGTGATTGTAAGTTTATTTTAGTTGTTAACTTACCATCATATGAATCCTTACTTAAATTCTCAACTTATTTAACAAATGAGCACTAACGCAAAGAAAGATAATCTTGATTAAGTGTCGGTAAATATATGTTAGTTGTTAAGTTGCAATCATGTGGTTATAATAAGCAAAACAAACTTAATTAATTCATTAATCATGTTTTTTTCACTGATTAGCTCGATGTACACACCTCTGTAGCAAAAAATAAACAAAAAAAGGCATTTTTTTCTGGGCAACATAAAACTGATTCCAAAAAGCACACGAAATACCACTACGCTACAAGATTAGTGACGCGCTAGTGCTACACTCCCAAGAACTTAAATCGTTCACCAAATTCTAAAAATATTGATCATAGCTATAGAACCAGCAAAAAGAAAACAAACAATTCATGACTCCAATAATCAAGTAAAACCTTACAACTACAAGCAATGTAACGGTGCCATCATTTTCCAGTATCAACGTCGCTCAATAAAAATACGACCTTGAGATAAAAAAAAGGTTAGGGTTACAACTCACAGTCTTGAGCTGAGACGGGAGACAGCAGGACAGCGAGAAGGAAGACGAGAAAGAAGAAGATGAGGAACGAGGAGCGGATGCTACCATCCCTAGTCACACCGCGACCACCTCCACCATCCGCCATGGCCAAATTTGCTCCCCTCACCAAAACCACAATTTCCGCCACCGCTTCGGCGGCCAACCCAGAAGTCGCAGGAGGGAATCAGGTGGCAGAGAGGGACAATGATGAGATGCCGGGAGAGGAAGCGAGTAGATGGCCTTCTCGGCCCTTTCCGCTGCTCTTCTTCTCCGATCTCGATCTCGATCTCGATCTCTCTCACTTCGAAGTCGATTCCCAAGTCAACAAAAGACCGGTGGTTTGGTCAATCAAAGCAAATTTAATAATAATAATAATAATAAATGAACAAAAAAATATCAATGGGTAAGTGACTCTCTAGTATTGTGTTTAGAAATGAATAATTTGCTCCCGTCAATAAATAATTAAAATTTTTAAAATTTTAATTTTAATTATGATATATTATATAAAAAAATTAATAAAAATAAATTTAAAAATATTATAATTTTTATTAATATTTTTTAATTTATCTTAACATCGATAGAAATCGAATCCATCGTTTTTAAATTTATTATTCAATTTAATTAATTATTTTTTAAAAAATAATTAATTTATAGCCCGTGATGATAATTCAGCGGTGGGACGTAATGTTTATTAAGTCTTTATTTTTTCTCAATGTTTATTAAATCTGTATTTTTTTCTCATGTAATAATTATTGTTCATCGTTCATGATTGACTTTTTTTATAAATGATTATGAACGTGAAACATATGACTTTTTTTTTTAACAAACAGGAAACATCTTTTTAATTTTTAAAACATTTAAAATTAGTAAATTAATAAATAAATTTTTTAATAAATAATTGATTTAAGAATTATGAATGATAAATTGTTCATTGGAAGCACGTTTTAATTTATTTTAATAATTAATAAAAAATATTTATAAAATTAAATTTATCATTTTAAAATTAATCGATATAAATTAACATCCGATATCAACTAAAAATAAGATTAATTTATAAATCTATTTTAACAAATTTATGATGGGTTATCAAATGCATAACATATTTTAACTTTAACTTTCATAACAATTCATAGTGACGAGAGTAGAGTTATAAACGAGATGTATCGGCTCAAGGTATAATCATTTAAAAAAATAATTTAATATTAATTATATTTATTTTTTATAAAAAGTTCATTTTTAATTTTAAATTAATTTTTAAAAATATACATTTTAATTTTAGATTATTTTAATTTGATTTGTGATAGATTTTTTAATTATATATATTTTTTAATCTAATCAACTCTTCCTTGTTCATATTGATTTTCAAAAGCTTGCGCCCTTGTTGCTACCGATGATCTCATCCCAATCTTCTCTTTTATCGATTTTTTCATTCTCTTTTCCTCTAAAAACAGATTCCTCATTTATTATGCAAAACAATATGCTAGTGTTTTAGCATCAAGTTGATTTCTGAGATTGTAAATGAAATAAATATAAAATTAAAATTAAAATTTAGTGAAAATATATAATTAGATAAATAAATAATTTGATGAGATTGAAAGTGACGAGGTTCACCTGAATAATTTAAAATTAATTATTTTAATTATATTATTGATTGTTTCATTTTTTTTTATTTTAAGTAAGTTTGAATAGTTTAAGATATACGAAGATAATTTTAATTTTTATATGATATAAAAAAGTTATGGTGACAGCTTTGAGCCGAACTAAAGTTTATGGTATTTAAATTTATTTAATAAGATAATTGAATTAAGTCAACATAAAATGAATTAAATTATTGAAATAATTATTCAAGTTTGATTTTTTTTTTTACGAACTTGAATTTGGTTCAAGCTTGATTTGAACTTGATTCATTTAGATGTTATCAAGCTCTTAGTTCCTTATTTGATTATTTGAGAATTTTATAATTATAAGTTTGTTTAATTGATTATTAAGTTTGACAATACAAGTTTATTTATTTAATTTAAAATTATATTTATTTACCATCAATGTTAACTCCGTCTATGACGAACTAGTCATGGCCGGTCCCAAGCCCAGATAAAGGAGGAGGGTTGCGTTAGGTTGTCAGCCAACGTTAAACTATGATTAATTTCAATGAATGGATAAACTATTGTGCTAATGTTAGGATATTCCCCGTAAGGAACGCATTGCAGGGTTCGACTTTAACGTCTCGGCAATGACCGCTACATCCCCATGATAAATCGGGTGTAGTGCTAAATATGAGAGAGTTCACATTGTAATGTCTCGGCAAGGACCGCTACATCTCCATGAGAACTCGGGTGTAGAGCTAAATAGGCAAGAGTTCTCACACTATAGGTTGGATAAGAACAAATATTATAAGAAAACTAATAGTCTAAGATTTGGAACATGG
>JBBUKS010000042.1:761003-775808 GCA_038050645.1 Hedychium gardnerianum
TATATACGTGAAAAATATTTTTCCACTGTGAAATTACCTTTAAATATTTTTTTTTATCTTGGAAAACATTTTTAAAATCATTATACTTGTAAAATATTTTTTTTCAAAAATATTTACTTAAATTTTTTTTCATTGTCTAGTTGAGACTAAGCAATGAAGTCCTGGTCAGTTTGATTGGGCAAGAAGTCCTGATCAAGGAGATTGGGCAAGAAGCCCTAATGTGATTGGGCAATGAAGTCCTGGTTCGGGGGACTGAGCAGAAGTCTTGGTAGATCGAGGACATCGAGCTGAAGTCCTAGGGGTCAAGGACACTAGGCGGAAAGCCCTGGGGGTCGAGGACACCAGACAAAAGTCTAGGCGGGTCGAGGATCGGACGTCCAGCGAGAAGTTCCGGAGGTCAAGATCGGATGCTGAGCGAAAGTTCAAACAGTCTCGAGGTCCAGATGTTTGGTAATAGGTAAACTCTCCTGAGAGAAGTAGGTGAGGACGCGTTCCCTGTTGAGGGAACAGTAGGCGTCGGTTTGACCTAGGGTTTCACAAGAATCCAAAAGTCAGAATTAGATAGTCCCGAGACTGTCAACCTTATATATTGCATTCATATTATATCTTGTATATGTTAACTCTATGATGCAGTAGCTAAAGCCTAGAAACTGCTGATCCAGGCACCTCAAACCGAACTAGGCGTCTCAAAGGGATTGAGGTGCCTCAATGACTTCAGCACGAGTAGAATGAGGTGACATCCTCTGATTGGATGACACACATCAACAACTAGGCACCTTAATGGGATTGAGGTGCTTGGATCAGGATAAGAGTTGCCGGATAGAGCTTCACTGAGGAGTTGCCACGTCAGCCTAAATCCATGCGTCTCAAAGGGATTGAGGCGCTTGGATTAACCTATATAGGCAGACTTCGATCAGAAGCTTGGAGAACAACTTTCGACGAAGTCTTCCATTCTCAATCTATGCTTCTAAGACTGGGAAAAGCTACTGCGCTAAAGCTACAATGACGCAATAATGTTGCGACACCACTACAAGCTCAAACGAGCCTAGCACTTGATAATGCATAGTTAGTTGTGTTTATTTCAGTTGTCATTTCTTTTGTACTTATCTTTCTAAGGGTCGGTAAACCTGTTACCGAGTCATACCTTTGTAAAGAAATGAACCTTTTTCTCTTTCGAGAAGAAGGTTAATAGTGATTGCCCATCAAGAACGGTCAAACTGGCTGTAGGCCTTGGAGTAGTAGCCACGAGGCTACAAATCAAGTAAAACCATTGTGTTTTGTGTTTGTTTCTATTTTTCTGCTACGTACTCAAGATTTTGAAAAATGTGAAAAAGCAACACGCGCTATTCACCCCTCTCTAGCTCTCTTTTCGATCCTATAGACTTGAATATCTCAAGTCAAAGAAAACTTGCACTTAAGCTGCAATGAGATCTTCATTGACATATCTATATATGTAAAGAACTATATGAAGTCTCATAGAAGGTCACTCCAATGAACTAGTTACTCATAACTAGCATTCATGTTTAACTTTCGACATCCCAATGCCTCCAACCAGTGAAGAATAACTATTTGGATAAACCAAGGAGTATAACACCTGCTAATCTCTTATAATTGATGATGTTCGAACTCATCAATTCAATGACTAGGGAATATTTCAATATATTCGTAATTACACATATAGAGATGCTCACTAGTTGTGATCCAATCACAAGTTCTCTCATGCTATGAATCGTATTGTGGACATTCAATAAATGAGTTTAAGATCCAATCATATATATTAAGAATGTACACTCAAATAGTGAATCACTATTTATCCAATAAATAGTATATTCTATAAGGCAATTGCCTTAGGACGCCTATCAAATATAACATACTCTCACTTGGCATAATGCCAATCATCATGGTATCCAATACCACAGGCCTCTACATGACTCTCAAACTTGTTTTGCGGTAGAGGTTTAGTCAAAGGATCCTCTAGGTTCCTTTTGGTGGGAATTTTCTCAATTTATATTTCATTCATACTTAAGATCTCCTTGATCATATGATAGCGGTGAAGCACATGTTTAGATCGTTGATGAGACTTAGGTTCCTAGGCCTAATCAATGGCCTCATTATTATCACAGTAAACTGGTACTGCTTTAACAATGCTCGGAACTACATCCAAGTTCAGTGAAAAACTTCTCGATCCAAACCGCTTCCTTTACTGCTTCAGAAGCTGCAATGTATTCTACCTCAATGGTAGAATCTGCAATGGTTTCTTGCTTGGAAACTTTCCAACTTATTGCGTCTCCATTTAAGGTGAATACGTATCCAAACTTGGACTTGGAATCATCCTTGTCCGTCTGGAAATTGGCATCAGTATACCTACGTATAATCATATCACTTCCTCTATATACCAAGAAAAAATTCTTAGTTCTTCTCAAGTATATAAGGATTGCCTTGACAACCACTCAACGATCCATGCTTAGATTCGATTAATATCTTCTTATGACACTTTAGAGTGTATGATATTCTAGGCCACTTACATAACATATCATACATGATTGACCCTATAACTGATGCATATGAGATCTAACTCATGTGAATCCTCTCATCTTGTGTGCTCGGGCACATAGAATTCGAAAGGTGAATCTTATGTATCATGGGAAGATAACCTTTCTTGGATTCTTCCATGCTAAACCATTTTAGCACTTTATCGATGTATGTAGACTATGAAAGACTAAGCAACCTTTTTGATCTATTTCTATAGATCTTAATCCCTAGGATATAGGTTGCTTCTCCTATGTCTTTCATGGAGAATGTTTTTAACAACCAAACTTTGATAGACTATAAAATGAGCACATCGTTTCCTATAATTAATATGTCATAAACATATAACACTAGGAACACAACCACGCTCCCATTAACCTCCATGTATACGCATGGTTTATCTGAATTTTATGAGAAATTAAACTCTTTGATTATCTCATCAAAATAGATATTTTAACTCCTGGATGCTTGTTTTAGTCCATAAATGAACCGTTGAAGCTTGCATACCTTATTTTTTTTAAACAAATATAAAACCTTCGGGTTGTATCATATACACATCCTTGAATAGATTCCCGTTCAGGAAAGCTATTTTCACATTCATCTGTCATATCTAATAATCATAATGAGCTGCTATGGCTAGGAGTATTCGAATGAATTTAAGCATAGCTACTTGTGAGAATGTCTCGTCATAGTCAATATCATGTTTTTGACGATAGCCTTTTGTAACCAATTTTACTTTATGGGTAATCAAATTACCATCCATGTTAGTTTTCTTCTTGAAAATCCACTTGCACCCAATAGGTGTTATACCTTCAGGTGGGTCCACCAAGTTCTAAACTTGATTTTCATATATGGAATCCATTTTTGATTTTATGGCTTTCAACCATGAGTTCCTTTCTGAACTTTTGAGGACTTCTTCATAACTAGTAGGTTCCTTATCTTTAATGAGTAACACATCTCTTGATTCACTTATGAGAAATCCATATCTCTCTAGAATTAGACATGCCCTACTAGATCTACGAAGTGGTGGTGCATCAATAGGTTCAACCATTATCTCATCCCTATGAGCATTAAGCTATGGGTCTTGATCAAGCATCTCTTCTATATCTTTTGGAGTCTCTTAAACTATCCTTAGTTTAACATCACTCCCACTATTTTTTCCTGCAAGAGAAACTCTTTCTCTAGAAATATAGCATGCCTTGAAACAAACATCTATTGTTCCAAGGGATGATATAATTGGTAACCACTAGTTTCCTTAGGGTAACCAATAAATAGACACGTATCCGACTTAGCATCTAGCTTATCTGATACAGTCCTCTTCAAATAAGCAAGATAACCTCATATTTTCAAATAAGATAAATAAGGTTTCTTACTAGTCCATATCTCAAATGGAGTAGTAGAGACTGCTTTTGTTGGGACTCTATTTAGCAAGTAAATAACTGTCTCGATTGTATAACCCCAAAAGGATTTTGGAAGATTTGTATGATTCATCATCGACCTAACCATGTCCAACAAGGTTCAGTTTCATCTTTCTGATACACCATTATGTTGTGGCATGTAAGGCAGAGTCCATTGAGACAATATCCAATTATCCCTGAGATAATCTTGAAACTCTTGGCTTAAGTATTTTAATACTTTCGCCAAGTTGTTTCTGTACTTCATGTCTACATTCTTTGAACTTTTCAAAGGCCCTAGACTTGTATCTTAACAGATATACATACCCAAATCATGAGTGATCATCGATAAAGATGATGAAGTAGCTATATAATCTCCTCGTGCGTGAGTTGACTTGGGTCCACATACATCTGTATGTATAAGGCCCAATATGTCATTCTCATGTTCACCTTTTTCATTAAAAGGTAACTTAGTCATCTTACCTTTTGAGCATGAAGTGCATGTATCAAATGAATCAAATTCAAAAGATTCCAAAATTGTAAACTTGTGTAATTTGGACATGCATTTCTTACTTATATATATGGCTAAGGTAATAATGCCACGTGTAGGAAGCTGATTGATCATCTAGTTGTCTACTATTCTTTAGGCCCACTTATGTCATTTACATATGTGTGAGACACACCCGGTATCCAATACCCAAGTGTTTGAAGAAATAGTGTGCTTTCAATCTCAAAGATATTTGAAAAAATAGGGCATCAGAGGCCTTTCTCTTCCTCATGGACTCAAAATAAATCTTGCTGTTTCTTCTCCAATGTCCCATCTTATCACAATGGTAACATAGGCCATTTGGAGCTAGTTCTTCTTTCTTGGCCTTGAGAATAATTCTCAAGTTGTGAAGCCAATTCAAGAAGTTCGGCCTGGTTAGTTTCGTTGTTTCCAAAGTTGAGCACAATTTCAAAGAAAATATTCTTATTCTCATAAACTAGAAATACAAAATTGAGCATACAAGAGAGATGAATCAATATGTGTAACACAAACAATTTATATACACAAAAGGAAGTCTCACTTACTTATTGAATTTAAGAGCCTTTACTTTGAATTCGAGAGATGATATGTTTTCTCCAAGTGGATTGATATTCACTATAGATAAGAACAACATTGGAGAGAGTCCAACAAGCTATTCTTAGTTTTAGTGGTAGGTATCAAATATACCAATTATATATCACGTATATATAACTATCACATTATGCTATCAACTTATTGATATTTGTATAAACGTCCGATTGTTAACTCATTAACATATATACATCATATGTATATCATCCAACTTTACCCTATCCGCATTAACCTTGGAGAGAGTCCAACAAATCAATGCTTCAAGTTAAAACCGACCAATTAATCATGAGATCATATTTCAATAGTTTAAACATGTGTAATTTTAAGTTGGGCTTGGAGAGAGTCCAACAACCCATGCTTAAAAATTAAACTCTAATTCTAGACCATATTAATGGAAGACATAAGCTTTAAAGTTAAATAAGGGATTTCTTTTTTTTATTTGGTCTCATCAATTACATGCAAAATAGGTAAACTATCCACATGCTTCTACATGGCATAATCATGACATAAATTATGACATCTATCATGTCATAAATCACGTCATAAATCATGACATCAATTATGACATTCAATCATGACATAGTTGTCATCAATTAGGATTTGGTTTTCATAAACCAAGATCCCTTAATTAGATTAGGAAACAATTTCCAAAACTAATTCAATATTTGATTAGAAAATATTTTTCAAGTTAGGAAGTTCCTAATTAAATTAGGAAACAATTTCCAAAATTGGACTTCCTAACAAATTAGTAAATATTTTTTTTTTCAAGATTGGATTTCCTAACACATTAGGAAATAAATTCTAAGATTGAATTTTCCCAACACATTAGGAAATAAATTCCAAAATTGAATTTTCCCAGCACATTAAGAAATAAATTCCAAGATTGGATTTCCTAACACATTAGGAAATATTTTTCAAGATTGAATTTTTCTAATAAATTAGGAAATATTTTTCAAAATTAGATTTTCCTAACAAATTAGGAAATATTTTTCAAGATTCAATTTTTTCTAACTAATTAGGAAATATTTTCGTAGATTGGAAATTTCCAAACATATTAGGAAACTCTTACCAAAATTGAATTTTCCTAACTAATTAGAAAATATTTTCCCAAAATTAAATTTTACTAACAAATTAGAAAATATTTTTCAAGATTGGAAATTTCCCAACACATTAGGAAACTCTTTTCAAAATTGGATTTTCCTATCTAATTAGGAAATATTTTTCCAAAATTGGAAATTTTCAAACAAATCAGGAAATTATTTCCAAAATTTATTTTTCCTAAACCATTTAGGAAACAGTCTCTAAAATTGAAAATTTTTATATCAGATTAGGAAACAATTTCTGTATCCGAATTTTCCTAAATTTCCATAAATGACATTTACAACAACCTACACATGATAACACAGATCTATGATATATGTTGATGTGCAAGTTACTCTGATACCACTGTTGGGTCTCAGGATGCGTATTTTAAAATTTGTTTTTGTAAACATGTAGCGGAAGCATAATAATTTTCTAAATTATTATAATACATGCATCACACATATACATGATACACACATGCGCTGGACATAACCATAGATCAAAATAACTTTGTTAGAAGATATACCTGTGAGTTCATTATCGTACCTTGGCGTTTGCTAGCCTCCATCGAAATTAACGAGCAAGCTTAACGAAGCTTGCCTCTACTCATATCCACGTTGAGTTATCCTCGAGGTGACTTCGCAAAGTAACGAGTCATGTCTCCACTTTGGTATTAGCCCAAGGGGGGGGGAGACGAAGTGATCTGAGAGAGGGATCACATCTCGACTTGGTACCCGGCTACAAGAGGCAACCCTGCAGTACCAATCGAGATGGACGACAACCATACGACTACTGTCCGGAGGCCGGAACATCGTTTCCCAAGAGGGGACAACAAGTTCAACGGTGGTAGAATTCCGACAGCAACCTTTGATGGCCGAAATAGTGACTTGGGACACCACAACTTGGCTGGAACAACCCTTAGACCAGAGGCACAACCCTTGGATGATGGCGTAACCACAGGGACAACAACTACCTTGCTGTCTGGAGGCTTATGACCTTGTTATCGAATGGGGCAGCAGGTTTATGGCCGACGGTAGTAGCCTTGTGCAATACTCTGTGGCGGGCGGAAGCAACCCTTGGGAGGCAGCCTTTGGTCGGCGACAGCATCCCTTGGGAGGCAGGCGATGCAACAAGTTGGACCAACAACCTCTTGTCCGGCGGTGCATTAGGTTGGACCAACAACCTCTTGTCCAGCGGTGACTGCAAGCATTAGCCGAAAATAGCCCCTTGGCCAGAGGTGGCTGTCCTTGGGCGGCGGTGGCAGCTCCGGTGGCGGCGCAAGGAGGACCCTCCTCCTTGTTGTTGTTGCTGGCAGCGGAAAAGAGAGGGAGAGGAGTTTAGGAAAAACCTAACAATTAGGTTATGATCCATAACTTATCACCATTATTCTCTCCATCCTAGATCTATTTATAGGTCTCCTAATGGGTTTGATTATTGAATCCAAACCTGTATTCAAAAACCCAAAGTCCAAACCATTAGCCTTAAGTTTGGTTCAAGACCAAACCATGTTGGTTCAAAACCAAACCACTTGGTTCAATCACCAAAACTCTTTTAATTAAAACCAAACTAATTTGATTTGTAATTAAACCCAAGAGTGTCCAATTCATCTTCAAAAGACGTGACCCATCTGTGCTTCCATTCCATTAAAATATTTTTCATATTTGCCTTTTGTTTGGTCCAACCAGGCTTAATCTCTCTTGATCTGAGAATCCAATTCTCAAACTCATTTTATGTCTCTCGGATAAACTCATAGTACATGTGACCTTATAGGTTCTTGGTTTATGTTGATCGTCCATAATTAACTATTAATTATGGATCGATCATGAGTGGGCATCTAGTAGTACATCATGATCCCCATTTAACCAAAAAATCATAGTTGATTCCAGAACCACTTCTGAACCCTTCAACAACTATAGTTAGTCGTACCTCATTCCTTTCACTCATCTTATACCTACTTAGTTCAGGACATGGTCTTTGTATCAGTCTCTACTAGACTGATTACATCACACCTAGCCCAAGTCATACTTCCTCGTCTTGTTGATTCAAATTACTCAGACATGTGTCTAAGAGTACCATACTCTTGACATGTATTACTTTGGCCAAAGACTTCGAGTATCAATCTTGACAAGTGGTCATAGGATATATGGCTCCTTACACAAGAAGCGATGAATCCTTTGTGAGCTATCCAAACACCTTCGGATACTTCGACTTATAACCGATCATCCTGCGTCCACACTTCTAAGGAGATGCTTGCTTAAGATGTCAAATTGTAAGTCACTATGACTAAGATGACTAGAATACCTCATGTCGAAGGAAACTTACACTTAAGCTGCAATGAGATCTTCATTGACATATCCATATATGTAAAGAACCATATGAAGTCTCATGCCAGGTCACTCCGATTAACTAGTTATCCATAACTAACATCCACGTTTAACTCTCAACATCCCAATGTCTCTAGCCAGTGAAGAATAACTACTTGGATTAACCAAGGAGTATAACACATGTTAGTCTCTCAGAATCGATGATGTCCGAACTCATCAATTCAACGACTAGGGAATGTTTTAGTATATTCACAATTACACATGTAGAGATGTTCACTAGTTGTGATCCAATCACAAGTTCTCTCAAGCTATGAATCGTATTACGGACATTCAGTAAATGAGTTTAAGATTCAATCATATATATTAAGAATGTACACTCAAATAGTGAATTACTATTTATCTAATAAATAGTATATTCTATAAGGCGATTGCCTTAGGACGCCTCTCAAATATAACATACCCTCACTTGGAATAATGCCAATCATCATGGTATCCAATACCACAGGCCTCTACATGACTATCAAACTTGTTTTGAGTTAGAGATTTCGTCAAAGGATCCGCTAGGTTCCTTTTGGTGGGAATTTTCTCAATTTGTATTTCATTCCTACTTATGATCTCCTTGATCATATGATAGCGGCAAAACACATGTTTAGATCTTTGATGAGACCTAGGTTTCTAGGCCTAATTAATGACCTCTTTGTTGTTACAATAAACTAATACTGCTTTAACAATGCTCGAAACCACATCCTAGTTCAATGATGAACTTCTCGATCCAAACCACTTCCCTTGCTGCTTCAAAAGCTGCAATGTATTCGACCTTAGTGGTAGAATCCATAATGATTTCTTACTTGGAACCTTTCCAACTTATTGCTCCTCCATTTAAGGTGAATACGTATCCAGATTTAGACTTTGAATCATCCTTGTCCATCTGGAAATTAGTATCAGTATACCCACATATAATCATATCACCCCCTCTATATACCAAGAACAAATCTTTAGTTCTTCTCAAGTACATAAGGATTACCTTGTCAGCCACCCAACGATCCATCATTAAGAGAATGATCAAATCTCTTTTTTGACGCACCATATGGCTCAAATAGAAGTTCGTCTACGTCGAGGTCTTTCCTCCACGTACGACCGAATGCTAACTTGAATCGAAGAGAAAGTTAGGATGTTTGACGCACCCAAGGTAGCCCTCTTGGGTCAGTCATCCCACCAGGGTCAGTCAACTTACATATGGTAACATTCTCTCCTAGCCACTCGGTTATGTCTAGTTACCTTACTTGGTGGTATCGGAGATACTAGGCCATTCATCCATGCGTCCACTTAGCCATTCTCTTCTGGTTGTTTGACCAGGATCGAACAATCTCATTTGATGGTGTTTGAGACACCTTGCTACTTAGCCATGCAGCCCACACAATCATCCTCTCCTATCTCCCCAGCCCCGTGGGATCGAGTTTCTCACCCATGATGGATCGAGCATGGTGTTATGGTTTTCTGCATTCCAACTATCTTCCTAACTCCATGGAATCAAGTTCCTCTCTCAGGATGGGTCGAGCATGGTGTTCTACATTCCTACTATCTCCCCAGCTCCATGGAATCGAGTCCCTCTCCCAGGACTGGTAGAGCATGGTGTTATGCTTTTCTGCATTCCTACTATCTCCCCAACTTCGTGGGATCGAGTTTCTCTCCCAGGATAGGTCGAGGATTGTGTTTTGGTTTTATGCATTCTTGCTATCACCCTAGTTCCATGGGATCGAGTTCCTCTCCCAAAATGGGTCGAGCATGGTGTTCTAGTTTTCTGCATTCCTACTATCTCCTTAGCTTCGTGGGATCGAGTTCCTCTCCTAGGGAGGGTCAAGCATAATGTTCTGGTGTTCTGTATTCCTCCTATCTTTCCAACGCCGTGGGATCGAGTCCCTCTCCCCGGATGGGTTGGATATGGATTCCAATATTTCCATATCAGTGTTTGGGTATTCTGATGATAGGATGGGTGGTCTGGTCGGAGGGTGTTCTTCTTATTACTCTCCAACTCCATGGGATTAAGATCCTCTTCCCAGGTGGGTCAAAATCAATTTTTTGGTGTATTGGCTTTCTATTATCCCAAGACGGGGCAAGTTTGTGCCCTACTATTTCTAGTATCCCCCAACTCCGCGAGATCGAGTCCCTCTCCCCGGGTGGGTCGAATCTAGATTTTGGTCTTTCTATTTTATAGTTCTAGTATGTTGATAATAGGATGAGTGTTTTAGTGTGAGGGTGTTCTTCTTATTACTCCCCGGCTTTGTGGGATCGATCTCCTCTCCCCGAGTGGGTTGAGCTAGATTTTCTTGTACGTTGGCATACCAGTTCGGGTTTAGCTTTCTACAATTTTGGCTTAAGCCCTTCTCTAGTAGAAGACATTCTTTCTTTCAGCACAAGCTCTTCTCCTACAGAAGGCACACACTTGCTCTAAAAAAAAATGTTCTTCTCTCTCAGAAGGCACACAAACCCTTCTCCCAAAGAAGACACACTTGCTCTCAAGCCCTACTCCAGCAGAAGAATTTAGCTAAAGCTCTTCTCTAAAAGAAGACACTCTTTCTTTTTAGCTTTGTGCTAACTTGGTGGTGTTATGGTGTTTGGATTATCTATTGGGGAGCCTAATGGATGCGTGAATGGAAACATTTCACAAAACACACAGTGGAAGTAAAATAATAAATCTAAATTATTACATCACACGCATCTCACGTATACAAGATACACACATGCAAGACATAATCATATAATAAAATTTTTACGTGAATAAATTATATATGTCGTATGATGTAGAGCAGAAAGGACATCAACTAGCAATGCTATGAAGTCTCACCTCTATTCATATCCACGCCGAGCAATCGTTAAGACAACTTCATGAAGCCACGAGTCTTGATTCTGTCTTGGGTACTAGCCGACGAATGGAGACAAGGAGATCTGAGAGAGATCTCACCAACGGTTTGGTATTCGATGAAATTAGCAACCCGTCGATACCAAACACGGAGAATATCCCACTCGCTTCGATTGCTGATGACGTTTGCAACCCGACGGCACGAGGCGAGGTGAATGGAAGCTGGAGAGCTACTATTTGGGGCTCTTCTTCGCTGTTTCCAGCGATGTGGCTGACGGTGGGGAGCTCCGGAGGTCAGCAAGTGACCGCTAGAGAGAGAGGGGTGCCAGGCAGGGCTAGGTGGTAGCGCATGGGGCGACGATTGTTGCTTTGGGTGGCAGCGACGCATGGGCAGCAGTCCCTTGTTGTTGTTCGGTGCTCGATTGAGGGGCTACCTGCGGTCATCAAACGTCCGTCGATAGAGGCTTCAACCAGGGAGGTCGGCTGCTGGTGTTGGCACCAACGACAAAGGGGCAGCTCCCTTTTTGGTGGTCGATGGTGGCACAAGAGAGAAGGAGAGGAGAGGATAATTAAAAACCTAATGAGCCTTTTCCCTTAATCTATATCTATATATAGATTTTTTATCAAGTAGAAGAACAAGTCCGAAACCCGTTATTGCTAAGCCAACCCATCCGTTAGCCTTAAGTTTGGTTCAAGACCAAACCAACTTGGTTCAAAACCAAAACACCTTGGTTCAATAACTAAACCTATTTTAATTAAAACCAAACCAATTTGGTTTATAATTAAACCAAAGAGGGTCCAATTCATCTTCAAAAGACGTGGCCCACCCGCGCTTCTATTCCAACAAAATATCTTCCATATTTGCCCTTCGTTTGGTCCAACTAGACTTAATCTCTCTAAATATGAGAATCTAATTCTCAAACTCATTTTAAGTCTTTCGGATAAACTCGTAATGCATGTCACCCAATAGGTTCTTGATTATGTTGGTCATTCGTAATTAACTATTAATTATGAATAGATCATGAGTGACACCTAGTAGTATATCATGATCTCCAATTAACTGAGAAATCAACGGTTGATCACAGAAACACTTCTGAACTCTTCAGCAGCTATGGTGAGTCGTGCCTCGTTCTTTTCACTCATCTTATACCCACTTAGTTAAGGATATGGTCTGTGTCAGTCCCTACTAGGCTGACTATGTCACACCTAGTCCAAGTTATACTTCCTCGTCCTGTTGATTCAAATTACTCAGACATATGTCCAAGAGTATCATACTCTTGACATATATTGCTTTGGCCAAAGATTTCAAGTAACAATCCTGATAAGTGGTCATAGGGTATACATCTCCTTATACAAAGAGCAGTGAATCCTCTACGGGAGATCTAAACACTTTCGGGCACTTTAACTTATACCTAATCATTCCGTACCCACACCTCCATGGAGATATATCGACTAAGATGTCAAAATATAAGTTTACATGACCAAGGTGACTTGAATACCTCAAGTCGAAGGAAACTCACACTTAAGATGTAATGAGATCTTCATTGACATATCCATATATGTAAAGAACCATATGAAGTCTCATGGCAGGTTATTCCAATGAACTTATTACCCTTAACCAACATCCACGTTTAACTCTTGATATCCTAATGTCTCCAGCCAGTGAGGAGCAGCTGCTTGGTTAAACCAAGGAGTATAACATGTGCTAGTCTCTCAGAATCAATGATATATGAACTCATCAATTCATCGACTAGGAAATATTTTAATACATTCATAATTACACATGTAGAGATGCTCACTAGTTGTGATCGAATCACAAGTTTTCTCATGCTATGAATCGTATTACGGACATTCAATAAATGAGTTTAAGATCTAATCATATACATTAAGAATGCACACTCAAATAGTGAATCTTTATTTATCCAATAAATAGTACATTCCATAAGGCGATTGTTTTAGGACATCTCTTAAATATAATATTCTCCCCCTAACTCCGGGTCGGTGCGGGCTTTGTCGCAGCTTGGTATTCTTACCATCCTCGATTCTAGGTCGGCGTGGGTAGATTGGTGGCTTGACATTCATATTCCCCCTTCGACTTCGGGCCAATGTGGGATTTGTAGTCGCTTGATATTCCTGTTCTCCCCCCCAACTCCGGGCCGGCGTGAGAAGATTGGTGGTTTGGGACTTTCTCCAGACTCTGGGTCGGCACGAGAGGATTGGTGGCTTGACATTCATATTCCCCTCCCCGACTCCAAGTCAGTGTGGGCTTTGTCGTAGCTTGGTATTCTTTCTGCCCTTGACTTTAGGTTAATGCGGTCTTGATGGCAATTTGGGAACAACACCTCAGGGTACATCCAATGAAGATAGTTATAGCCCCAAAACAACCTCTCTGGGTATATCTCCGGAACAACTCAAGTCTTCATGGCTTAGGAAGTCTGCATCTTGTAAATAGCCCCTTGGGCACATCTCCAAAACAACTTAAGTCTTCATGGTTTGGAAAGTTCACATCTTGAGAATAGCCCCTTGGGCACATCCTTGAAATGACTCAAGTCTACATGGCTTGGGAGTTCATAGCTTGGGAACAATCCCTTTGGGTACATCCCCCGAAGGACTCAAATCTTCACGACTTGGGAAGTTCGCAACTTGGGAACAGCCCCTCGGGCACATCCCCGAAAAGACTCAAGTCTTCACGTCTTGGGAAGTTTGCAGTTTGGGAACAACCCCTTGGGCACATCTCCAGAATGACTCAAGTCTTCATAGCTTGGAAAGTCCGCGGCTTGGGAATAGCTCCTTGGGCACATCCCCGGAATGACTTAAGTATTCACAGCTTGGTAAGTCTGTAGCTTGGAAACAACCCCTTTGGGTACATCCTCAGAATGATTCAAGTCTTCACGGCTTGGAAAGTTCGTAGCTTGGGAACAACCACTTTGGGTACATGATGTCACAAACTATAAGTGCACGATCATCGTCAAGTAATAAAAAATATCGATCCTATGAGAACTGAAAATCCAGTATCGATCTACGATGTGAAATCAGTTATCTAGAGAATCCAAAAGTTGTGAAAGTCTTGAGAAAATAGAGAAAATCGTGAGGAAATTTTTTTAGGAAGAAATCTGATGTTAAGAAGTGATCCTAGGACTTCAGTTTCACCACAATGATTGTAGACACCCTAACCTATATTTGGTTTCCTAATTCTCATTGGTTGTTTGTGTAGGTAGATAATCCCGATTTAACCAACATGATTTTTTGAAACTACATCGGGTATCTGACCAAACATGATTCATACTTTTAGGATGACATTGCTGAAGAACTGCTTTCTTACAGAGGCTCCTATCACGAGATGCCTCATGGTTCTTTAGTTGTCTTCCCTTACTGTGTGATGTCGAATCGAGGTGGACCCATTAAGCTCCATGAAAGCGTAGGGAATCCTTGTGGTAACCCAACCTACTTTTGTGACCGACCCCCTACGTCTCGATATTTTACGGGTCGAAGGATTGA
>JBBUKS010000042.1:781842-797159 GCA_038050645.1 Hedychium gardnerianum
TGTCTCATTGAGATATGGCCATGTCTCCTAGGAGCACTAGTGGCCTAGCACGAACACACAACACGGTCGTGTCTCCTTAGACATGGTTGTGTCTCTGCTCAAACAAGACCCACACTGGGGTTGTGCCTAAGAGGCACGACTGTGCTTCAACAAGAAAGTAACTCAATCATCACACCAGGGTCGTGCCTAGAGGCACGGTCGTGTTCTAAGGTCAGAGATTTACACGGCTCGGCCATGCTTGAGAAGCATGGTCGTGCCTCACCTACTGAAGCAATCCATGGCTTGGCCATGGCTAAGAGGCACGAATGTGCCTTCTCCTCTTGGCAATTATACGCCATGACCGTGTTTGGGAGACACGGCCATGTGACCAAAAAAATAGGGGTCGTACCCCCATCTATAAATGGGCTATTCTTCCCCCTTTTCAAAGGGGAGAAGGGTCTTCCTCTCTTGGGAACCCACTTGGTTCATTTCCACACCAGATTCCTATGATTTATCGACAATCCAAGGCTAATTCCTCCACTCCGTCCATCATCCAAGCTAGGAGACCACTCCCGAAGACCCAAATTTCAACCAGCTAAGCTTTCTCTTCTCCTTTCTTTGGATTTGAGTTGTAGAATATTTTCTTTGATGTCTTTGGATTTACTTTCCTTGTTTATGGAGTATATCTTTATACTTTAGGATGTAGGGAGTAATTGTAGGGTGATGATAATGTTAAGCTCTATGGATTTGTCACTTTCTTATTTTAATGACATGCTTATGCCTTGTTCTTGTTGATGAAATGTGTGTGTGAACTCTTATTGATTAATGGCCTATTTTATTGAATGGATGTGAAGAATTGATCGTCACGTAGGGGAGACACTCTAGATCATATGACCAGGGGGCCCTTTGTGACAAAGGGTATCCCTTTAACCGAACGTTCTAGAGTCTTCACCTTGAAATGATGGTTAATTCTCTACAAGAGAGTATCTAATTAAGGCTTAATGAGTTTATCTTAATTCCGTGTTAGGAAGTGACATGTGTAATTTAGACTATATGATCGGGGGGCCCTCATGTGATAGAGGATATTCCTTTAATCAAACTTTTTACATTATCTTTTCTACTTAATAGCATTGAATGTCTATAGGGTAAACACTCTGGGGCATCTGTTGCAGGGTTGTGTCGATATTTAGTTAGACTCACTATAAAAGCATGAACATAGAGGATAAGAAATGTATGATTCATAGTTCATCATCTAGCATTGCAATGAAACCGTAGTCCTAGAGTCGCTTCCCAAACCACTTTCACCAACTCACTTGCGATTCTCTATCTTTCTCTTTCACTCTCTCGCTCTCTCTAGTTCACAAGCTTACAACCAACGTTTGATAGTGTAGATAACTTTCTTCATAGACTCATCTAGTGCTTAGTCCTCAGTCCTTGTGGGATCAATATTTTTATTACTGACGATGTAACCGTGCACTTGTGGTAGAATAACAAGTTTTTGGCGTCGTTGCCGGGGACTGTTAGAGATTAACATTAGTTGATAAGTGATTTAGTTACTCTAGACACTTTTCTTTTTATTAATAAAATACTGCATTTTTACTTATTTGTCTATAGCTTTATTTTTTAATATACATACTCCAAAAATACTATATTTTTGCTTTATCCTGATTTTGAATTTGCTCTTTTATGTGAAGATCTGCAAGAAATCTTTTGTCTATTGATCCTAAGATTGATAGAACATTTAGAAAAAGAAGGAATCTACAGAGACAATCAGACGTTGAGCAGAGTCAGTCTAAAATGACAAACAAACCATTAATGAATTATGTAGCACCTCATGCAAGAGGCCTCAGGTCTAGCATCACCAGACCTCCCATTGAAGCTAATAATTTTGAAATCAAGACAGCTATAATTGCTATGGTTCGATAGAACCAATTTTGGGGTGGACCAAATGAAGACCCAAATCAAAACTTGGACATATTTTACGAGATTTGTTGTACAATGAAAATGAATGGAGTTGCAGCAGATGTCATCAAACTATTATTATTTGGATTCTCATTGAGGGACAGAGCAAAGTTATGGCTCAATTCTTTTCCACTCAACAGCATCACAACATGGGAGCAATGTGAGCAAACCTTCTTGGAAAAGTTCTTCCCTCCTAGCAAAATTGCTCATATGAAAAACCTTATAGTTAGCTTTAGAAAATTTAAGGAGAGTCTTTTTATGAAGCTTGGGACAGATTTAAAGGGCTTCTTCGACAATGCCCCCATCATGGATTAGAGAAATGACCAGTAATTCACACATTCTACAAATGTAATCAGTTATCAGATGAAGGTGTCCTTGGATTTCACAGTTGGCGGAGTCTTAATGAATAAGAGCCTAGATGAAACTGAAGAAATAATAGAAAGTATGACCCTTAATCACCATCAGTGGGCAACGGAGAGAAGCTATTCTATTAAAATTCCTGGGATACATGATGTAAATGCTTTGGATTTAATTTCTGCTAAGATGGATGCTCTAAACCAGAGATTTGATTCCATACATGTTAATCCGGTAAATGTGATAAGTTTAAGTTGTGAGATATGCGGGGACTTGTAACACACTAAAGAAGCTTGCCAACTTGGGGCCATCACTGCACAGTTGACTCAAATTGAACAAGTGGATGTAATTGGCAATTTCAATGCATGGTCCAATAACTCATACTCCAACACTTACAATCTCAGATGGAGGAATCACTCCAACTTCTCAACAACCAGGAGTAAATGGAGCAACCATCAAATTTTCAGCAAAATTCACAACCCTCAAGAATAGAGAAAATGCTTGAGGAGATTCAAGCTACTCAATTAAAGATGAAAAATGATATCAAAAAGTTTTGTGGAAGAATGGACAAAGGTGAAAATCATATGAAGATTATTGATAATCAAATTGCGCAAGTAGCAAGTTCCTCCTCAAGACCACAATGGTCATTTCCAAGAAAGGCAAAACAAAACCCAGTTGAGCATTGCAACCAAATAGAATTAAGAAGAAGACGGACCTTGGGGAAACCCCAAGTGATTGCTATATCATAAGGAATCGAGTGTACGCCAATTGAAGAGTCAAATCCTTCCTCCTTGCAAAATGATCACATCCAAGAGGAAGTCGAGAACGACGAACTCATTGAGAAAAGCCCAATGGGTAGATACGTACCACTGATAGTCTTCCCTCAATGGGTTTCATACACAAAGAAAGATGAATAATTTAGCACGTTTCTTGAGAAGGTGAAAGGATTTTGTATTGACATTCCTCTCATTGACGCTCTACAACAAATGCCTAAGTTTGTAAAATTCATGAGGGAAATCATCTCCAATCGCCGAAGAAAAGATGGATATGAGACTATGACCTTAACTAAAGAGTGTAGTGCTTTATTTCTGAATACACTACCACAAAAGCTCAAGGATCTGAGAAGTTTTTCTATCCCTTGTAAAATAGGGACAACAATGATTGACAAAGTTTTTTGTGATTTAGGAGCTAGCATTAGTCTCATTCCATATTCAATTTATAAGAAACTTGGACTCAATAACTTAAAACTGACCACCATGACATTACAATTGATGGACCACTCTAGTAGATACCCTATGGGTGTCATCGAAGACGTGCTAGTAGAGGTAGGGGGATTCATTGTCCCTATCGACTTTGTGGTCTTAGATATGGAAGAAGATCCGAAGATACCCATAATTCTTGGAAGGCATTTCCTTGCCCATAATCCGAAGATCCGAAGAAAAGTTGCCCCCCACCAAGAAGGACAAATATATTGTCCCGGCGAGAGTTCGGATAAGAGATGGGGTAGAAAAACCAACTTGCCATGATGGAGGGGCATGCAACCCTTCAAGGCAAAGGCTCTGAGTTGAGCCAGATCAGGGGTTGAGCTCATGACCCTAAACGAGCGCTTCTTGGGAGGCAAACCAAGGGTTACTTTTGATTCTATTTTGTGGTTTTTGCATCTTATTTTTATTTGAGTCTTATTTTTATTTTTGTTCTCTTTTTCAGATTGATTGGCCTACACGAGCTGGCCGTAGAACTTTCACAGGCATGGAAGGTCGTCGGAGGAAGAAACACAACCAGAGCAAAAAATAGAGACCATGCACGACCATGTCTCCTAGACATGGCCATGTCCCTTGCTCATAGAAATACCATGGGCAAGCTATGCCAATTGGCATGATCGTGTTGTAACCACAGTAGAATACACGCCCAGAAATGGCACGACCATGTCATAGACACGACACGGTCATGTTTGTTTTTTCACACGGTTGTGTTTCTGCCCTGTTTCCCCTCCATTTTAAAAAAACACTTGAGAAGCAATGTTTTTCTCGAAGAAACACACGACATGGTTCTGTCATCTTGACACGGTCGTGTCGAGCTTCCAGAGAAAAACATGCCTAGGCCGTGCCTTTTGGCACGGCTGTAGGGCATTTACTCGGAGGGGTATTAAGACCCTAGGGCACGACCGTGCCTCCTCATTCACACGATTGTGCCTTTCTCTTTTTCTTTCACTATCCTCTCTAGATCTTGTCTCCCAACCAAGATCTAAGCTCTCTCCTTCTTCAAAACCTCTCTCCAAGAACTTTCCTCTTCTAAATCTTAAGATCTTCCACCTCCTTTCTCCCTCTTTCTTGATCTCTCTTCAAGATTCAAGATCCAAGATCTAGATCCCTAGATATCTCTTTTCTTCATTCTTTCCCTTCTCCACAATCTCCAATCCCTCTTGAATTTTAACTATGTCCAATATTTTAAAGAGACTTTGAAGAAGCGGTGGATCTGGAGGAGGCGACGACTCTGGCAAGGACAAAGGGAAGGAAATTGACAAAGGCAAAGGGAAGACATCCGAGAAAGGGAAGACAACCGAGAAGGGCAAAGGGAAGCTAACTTCACGCGACGGTGAGGGTAACGACAATTCATACGACATCATTTTCCATAATGAAGATAAAAAAATCTAGATATGATAACCTTGTTAGCCATAAACTTGTTTGTACTCGTTACATTGACCAATATACTATGGAAATCTTAGGAATTAGGGAAGACATTGATTAGATGAATGACAACATAGGTTGGAGTGACTTGATGAATATAAATTATCCACCCTATCCTAGATTAACCTTAGAATTCCGTAGTTCTATAGAAACTCACTTCAAATCTAATAATGACAAAGGAAAAATTTATTTTCGCTTGTTAAACCAAGATTATGAGTGGTCTTTATATGACTTCAATAACTATTTTTGTTTGCCCAATGAGTGTAAGCATGAGTTTCATAGCGAATTCGATAGTAATGAATATTGGAAAAAGACTGCTTTAACTAATGAATTCTATGATCCTTCCTGTTCTAAGGCTTCTTTACTTCAAAACCCAATTTTTCAATACCTTCATCGTGTAATGAGTAAGACCATTTTTGATCAGGGTGAGAGTGACGGTGTAATACAAAAAATAAAACTCTATTATTTTTGGGTAATGTTGAATGATGTCTATTTCGATTCAGGATTTTATTTTTTTCAAACTTTAGCAAAAACTGGTAAAGTGTCTTTGGGGACCATTGTATTTGGAGGGTTTATCACACAAATCGCTGTCAACTTGGGTTGTGAACTATTTGGGTTAGAGGTTCTACACAGCAACACCAAGATTGACTTAGACACTTGTCTAATGATGAAAATGATTTGTCGGGAAGCAAAAGGCTATAGTTTCATTAGGAAACATGGGCCTCCTCTTCCTCTTCCTAATTCCGACCGCACTTTAATAAGAAATCCCGACAATTGGATCATTCAAGATCCCCTAATTAATCTTGCTCCTTCTCCTGAGGACATACCTAGATCCTCCTCTCATAGATCTTCCTCCAATAGATCCCCTGGATCATCCTCCCATAGAGTCGAACTCGTTGGATACTCATTCGCTTATGGCGATGCGGGTCACTCTAGTTTTGACTTTTCTGACCTCAATGTTTCTTTGGACACTCTTCATGAGGAGCATAGTATTATCCAACATATGTTGGAGGGGCATTGTGCATTAACTCAAGAACACTTCTAGGAAGTACAAGACCACTTTAGGAAGACGATGACTTTTCAGGGACAAGTCTCAGAATTTGTTAATGATTTTTACGATGAGCAAGATAGAAATAGAAATTTTAGACACTTGATGGACATGATGAGGCATCAGATATGGACATGATGAGGCATCAGATAGCCCGCTGTATCAATATCATGAGCACCTTAGCAACTTGTCAAATGTGCCTAGATTCCTACCCAGGCACGTCCTCCACCACCCGAGGATCTCCCTCCTTCATCATACCCTCCTCCACCATTTCGTCCTCTTATATACGACCCTCCACCATCGTATTGATTTCATTGGGACAATGAAAAGTCTGAGTCTGGGGAGAGAGTTGTACATAGTTTGCATTTTATTTTATTTGAGTTAGTTTATTTTTATTTTAGTTTTGTGGCATGTCAGTTATATCTTCACATTATAGCATGACTTATTTTCTTGCAAAAATTCTAGCACGCTTGTATCTAGACTTTCATATGTTGTGATGTATGTACTAGTATGCTTAGTGAGCTAATTTTTCCTATCCATAGTAGCATGAACTGAGTTATATTTTTTTTTTGAAAAGTTTGAGAATTTGCCTAGTTTTAGGATCTCTTTACACTATGCTTGACTTTAATAGTAGATACATCTGAAAATAGTCATAATTCATAAAAATGGACTAATACTTGTATTTCTAAGATCATGTCAACTCATTTGGAAAAATTAAAATTCCCTTAAACTTATTCCAGTGCTACATAATGCTACATCTTGTAAGTGACAACAACAACAAAAAAACATGATTGAATAAGGGAATACAAAATAGTTGTTGTGAGTTGAAAATTAATAAGTTATCTCTTTGAGACTGAGTTAGGTTATTAGAGAAATAACTATTATGTTTCTCTTGATCCGAGCTATCCTTTGAGACCTTATGTAGTTTGAAAAAGATGTATCATGCATGTGACAGGTAAGGGTCTATCATCGGAAGCACAAGAAACATGGTTATATGACGAATTGACTAGACTTGGAGTTAAAACTTGAATTGTTAAGTCACTCATCGCACTGAGCATGAAGAACTTTAACTTAGGTTATTCTTAAACTTTGTATCATGCTCACCAATAAAACTATAGGATATAACTAACATGACTTATTAGGGATTATGATGCATCTCATTGCCATATGAATCTAGATTGTAGATTTTTGCTTGAGGACAAGTAAAGGTTTAAGTCTGGGGTATGATGTGCGTAGATTATATATACTTTTTTGTATTGTTTGACGTGCATCTTTTTATATTCATTGATTATGATCTATATTATCGTACCATATTTCATCATATTATCATGCTTTCACTCTATGTTGTTTAGAGATATGCTCTTTCTCTATTTTCATTGACAGGACACGTTTGGAGCAAAAATGGAGCTAAAATGAATATTGGAGCAGCAAAGGAAAGTCTATTAGCCGACATGGCCATGTCTTCCAAGAGCACTAGTTGCCCAGCTAGAACACGGCACAACCGTGTCTCGTTAGACACGGTCGTGTCTCTACTCCAGCAAAATCCACGCCGGGGTCGTGCCTAAGAGGCACGATCGTGTCTCTGCTCCAGTAAAACCAATGCCAGAGTCGTGCCTTTGAGGCACGACCATGTTCAACAAAAAGAGCAACTCAAGCTTCACGCCAGGGTTGTGCCTAGAGGTACGATCGTGTTCCTAGGATAGAGATTTACATGGCCTGACCGGGCCTTCTCCTCCGGGACATTACACGCCACGACCATGTTGGGAGACACGATCGTGTGATTGAAAAAAGCAGGGGTCGTGCCCTCTGCTATAAAAGGGGTCTTCTCCCCCTTTTTGAAGGGAGGAAGGGTCTTCTCCTCTTGGAAACCCACTTGGTTCATTTCAGCACCAGATTCCTATAATTTATCGACAATCTGAGGTTGATTCCTCCACTCCGTTCATCATCCAAGCAAGGAGACCACTCCCAAAGACCCAGATTTCAACCAACTAAGTTTTCTCTTCTCATTTCTTTGGAATTGAGTTGTAAAATATTTTCTTTCATTTCTTTGGGTTCAGTTTCCTTGTTTATGCCGTAGATCTTTGTACTCTATGATGTAGGGAATAATTGTAGTGTGATGATGATGTTAAACTCTATGGATTTGCCACTTACTTATTTCAATGACATACTTATGTCTTGTTCCTGTTTGATGAAATGTGTGTGTGAACTTTTATTGATTAATTGCATATTTTATTGAATGGATGTGAAGGATTGATCATCATGTATGGGAGATACTCTAGATCGCATGACCGGAGGGCCCTTCATGACAAAGGGTATTTCTTTAACCGGATGTTCTAGAGTGTTCGCCTTGAAATGATGGTCAATTCTCCACAAGGGAGTATCTAATTAGGACTTAATGGGTTTATCCTAATTTCGTGTTGAGAAGTGACTTGCGTAATTTAGATTGTATGACCGGGGGCTCTCATGTGACAGGGGATATCCCTTTAATCGGACGTTTTACGTTACATTTTCTACTTAATAGCATTGAATGCCAATAGGGTAAACACTCTGATCCATCCGTCGCAGGGTTGTGTCAGTATTTAGTTAGACTCACAATAAGATCATGAACATAGAGGATAGGAAATAAATGGTTTATAGTACATCATCTAGCATTACAATGAAACTGTAGTCCTATAGTCGCTTCCCAAACCACTTTCACCAACTCGCTTGTGATTCTCTCTCTCTCTCTCTAGGTCACAAGCTTACAACCAACATTCGATAGTCTAAATAACTTCCTTCGTAGACTCAGCTAGTGTTTAGTCCACAGTCCTTGTGGGATTGATATTTTTATTACAAACGATGTAACCGTGCACTTGCGGCTTCGTAACACGCTACCAATAACACTGATAGATAATAAAAGAACGACGAAAAAGATGATTATACTATTTACCCCTCCCCTCTACCATCAAACAAGATCCTACAAGTTCCTACAAGACATGGATACAAACACAACAACCAACCAAGTATAATCTTGTAAGTCTACTGACTTATTAGGCTCACTTAAGTCTTAACCTGTAAGTCTACCGCTTGTTTGGAGTTCACTCCTCCAAGACTTATCACCACCTAAAATTCACTCTTTTAGGATTTTCCTTTTCTAAGCATCCAATCACCCTTAACTTGTTTGGACTTGCCACTTGCCAGACATCCAGTATCCTTAATTTGCTTAGACTTTTCACTTGCCAAGTATCTGGTCACCTTGACCTGCATGAATTTTTCACTTGCTAGACATCCAATCATCCTGGATTTGCTTGGACTTTCTCTTGTCAAACATCTGATCACCCTTGACAAGCTAGGACTTTTGTTAGTCATTTAGTCAACCTTGTGTTGGTGATGTGGAAGTGTTTAGAATTGCTAGAAGGGAGAGATGAATAATGATCTGCAAATTCAAACTCGAATTTCTCTTGCTAACGACTTAGCAAGACATATATATATTAACAAATTAAGTAATGTATAAAAGAAAGAAGAGACATGGATTTTACTTGGTTTGCAACCCATGAGTTGCTAGTTCAAAAACTATGAAAGCACTATCCTCCTTCTTTGAAAATTGTGTAAGCGGCGGAAAAGCTTTTTACACAAATTTGAGCACAAGCAACGATAGAACAGAATTAACAGGAAGTATATGAGTGTGTATTCTATTCTTTGAGCTTGAGTCCTATATATAGACTCCATCTCGACCTAAATGTTGTGATGACGTGGCGTCTACGATCCATTGTACCCTCTCCGGTTGCTTAGAAGATGCTGATGTGTCTTCAAGCTTGATCCACTTTGACAACAACACTGGAATTGACCATTGTGATAATGTGGCGCATTCCGGTCACCCGAATGCCTTTGATGTGGCTTCTAATTTGAACTATTTCGACAACGATTCTGGATGACTTAGCTACCGTTGGACCAGTCGCTTGGAACTTTCGGTAGGCTAGAAATGGTCAATCTTAGACTTGACCATTTGCTAACTTCCCCCACTATGGTCGTCTAGATGATTCATCAGTTGCCCGGATCGGAGGTCAACTGGATCGACTTTTGGTCGCCTAGAGCAGACTTCCTTCTAGCTCTTGTCCCTAGGATGACCAAGCCTTTTCGGCTCACTCCCCGTGCATCCTTCTCGCTTCGTCGAAGTACTCTTCTAGAGCTCCTCGTACCTTGGATGCACTGAGCCCATCGGTTCCTTTCCGATGCAATTTTTCTCGCTTGCTTGCATCTTCTGCTAAGGCTTTGCCGTCTCCGATGCTCCTTAGCCATCGGGTACATGTGTGTTCTCCTAAGTCCTTGTACACTTAGACACACATATTAAAACTTAACAAGGACCTAACTTAAACTTATTTAACAATGCATCACGTAGGAAATGGGAACGTGGGATACCCACGTTCTATCCCACGTTCCCCACTCATCTTAGGGACAAAATATCCCAAATGCCCTTAGGTTATTTCTCTTTATAAGGGGAGCGTCCAAGGGAAAGATAAGAGAGATGGATGAGATAGGTTTTCATCAAAGGAAAAAAGATTCAGACAAGGGATTTGGTTCGTGAATTTTTTCGTGAAGGTTCCTCGAGTGATCTTCTCGCCAATGGCAAGTTTTTCCTTCCTCTCCGATTCCTCCACCGCAACAAGGTATGATTTGTTTCGTACAAGTTCATTACAATTCCTACACATCAAAATACCACTAGGAGTTTTAACATTCTCCCACTTTTTGATATTTTCCAAACTAAGTTTAAATTAGGGCAAATCACAATAAAATAAACATAATGCCAATAAGTTAAATAATTCTAACTCCCCCTGCATTTTTGCCTAATTTCCATTTCTCCCTCTTTTGACAACAACAAACAAATGGGCTTCGAGAAAAACAAACTCAAAATTTCTCCCTTTGATGGAAATTTGGTAAAAATATTTCAAAATTTAAAGAAAAATCTTAAATATTTATCAAGTGTAAAACTCAATATTTTCTATCACCAAAAAATAATTTTAATGAAAAGTTTTCATTAATTTTCTAATTTCAATATACATATTTTTCTAAAATCAATTTTAGCAAAGTTTCTAAGGTCCAAAAATCATGAAATTTTAGCTAGGAATAGAAAACATGCTTTATTTTCACAGAATATTATTTTGCATTAAATTTCAAATAGAATATTCAGAAAATAAATTTTTTGATTTTGTGCATATATATCGAGTCAACCATTAGTTCAAAAATATATTTTTTTATGATTGACTATTCTAAAATCTTTCTAAGTGGTCAAAACTGATTTAGGCACCCAAAATAAATTAATGCTTATTGGATTTATCAAATATTTTTTCGGAATGAATTTTTTTTGATAATTTTCTAATTTGACCCCTAGGATATCTAAAAGTATATTTTGGTCTTCCATACCCTAATCATTGTCGGCTATTTTTTTTTTTTTGATAATCTAGGCATCTAACTCTTCGAACTGACTAATCCTGGAGATGACTGGTCCACCTCACGAAATTTTTCTCACTGGCTACTAAAGTAAATCGGGAAGCGCTAATAGAGGCACATTTAAATGGCCAACATTCTTAGGCTTGCTTCTCACTGGAGGGAAAATCCCCTGCAGTATGCCACAACTGAGATTCAAATCTTAGACCCCTTAGTTATTCATTAGAGGATCTAATCATTAAACTATTGTCGACTAAATTTTGTTCTTTAACATCATATTCAGATTATTTAAACCAATGAAAAAAAAATTCTAATGCTAATTTTTTAGTTTTGTTTGTTCCTTTAGTTTTGCATTTTCATCCTTGACTTTTTCAAATTCTTCCTTAGAGAATGAATTTTCTAATCTATTTTCTAATTCAATTTTAATTTTTTTTAATTCCATGCATTTATTTCTAATTTTATATAATGATCTAGACTACATCTTTATTGCATCATACAATTATTCTGAAGGTAAATTATCTATCTCACTTACTTTGTCAGATTCGGAGGTTAAGGCTCCCCCTATACTATTGCTCTCTTCACTTGATGATGAACTATCTGACTCTTCTTCTTGGTAAGTTGCCATCAGTGCAAGACCATCTATATGTTCAGTTTCTGAATCCTCCGTGGATGAGGTGTCGTTCCATGTTATTTTTAGAATTGTTTCTTTGGGCTTCACTTTATATTTCCCCTTTTCTTTGATCTTGTTCTTGAGATTGGGACAGTTGTCCTTGATGTGATCCTCCTTATCATAGTTGAAGCACTCAACTTTTTGTTTCTGCTTCTTCTTTAGCAATTTGGTTGCTTATCTCCTATCAAAATTGTTAGTCTTAAAATATTTCTTCATTTTCCTTACCAAGTATGCTTGTCCATCTCCTTCCATTGACGACTCTAAATCTGACTTTGCTTTTAGAGCTAAGTTGTGGTTCGTTTTCTCTATTTCTTTCATACTTGCACATTTAGATTTGTGTAATTCTATGGTAGAAAAATATTTTCTAAATTACTTACCTCGAGTTTTTTCGAAATGTAGTAGGAGTCTACTATTGATACCTACTCTTGAGTTCTTCGGAAGGCATTTAACGCATATATGAGGATGTCTTGATTCAACACAATTTCTCTGAGATTGTTGAGACTAGTGAGAATCTCCTTTACCTTGGCATGTAGGTGTTTTACTTTCCCCCCTTTTTCTAATCGAAGGTTGTTGAATTGACTTCTTAGTAGGTCACGCCTAGCCAACTTTACCTCCAAGGTGCCTTCACGAAGCTCTAGGAGCTTTTGCCAAAGTTCTTTAGCAGAATTATAAGTGTCGATCCAGTTAATTTCTTGCACTGGTAACACGCTTAGTAAATAAAATTTGACCTTACCATTAACCACGAACTCTTCTAGTTGCTTTTTGGTTCATCTGTGTTCCTCGAGTTCTTCTTTATCTTCATTCCTGGGCACTTTAAAATCATATTTAATATATAATATAATCTCAAAATCGATTTTAAAAATACCTCCATTTTCTTTTTTCACATTGTGAATTCGCCCTTGAACTTAGATGGATGGATGTTTGATACGACTATTCCTCCCATTCTAGTTGCTTAGTCGATAGTTAGTCCTTCTGAGCGGTTTGACTCTGATACCACGTGTTGGTGTTGTGGAAGCTATTCGGATTGCTAGAGGGGAAGGGCAAATAGTGACCTACAAATTCAAACTCAAATTTCTCTTGCCAATGACTTAGCAAGGACACACATATATTAACAAATTAAGTAATGCATAAAAGAAAGAAGAGAAGCGGATTTTACTTGGTTTGCAACCCATGAGTTGTTAGTCCAAGAACTATGAAAGCACTATCCTCTCCTTCTTCGAAAATGTCCCGGAGGTGGAGAAGCCTCTTACACTAATTTGAGCACAAACAATGACAGAATAGAATTAACAAAAAGTATACGAGTGTGTATTCTATTCTTTGAGCTTAAGTCCTATATACAGACTTCATCTCGATCTGACTGTTGTGTTAACGTGGCATCTTCGATCGACCGTTCCCTCTCTGGTCGCCTAGAAGATGCTGATGTGTCTTCAATCTTGATCCACTTTGACAACGGCTCCGAAACTGACCGTTGTGATGATGTGGCACATTTTGGTCGACCAGAGACTTCCGGTCGCCCGAACATCACTGACATGGCTTTTGTTCTGAACTATTTTGACAACGGTTCTAGATGACTCAACAATCCTCGGACTGGTCGCTTGGAACACTTCTGGTCGCCTAGAAATGGTCAACCTTAGACTTGACCATTTGCTGACTTCACCCGTTGTGGTCGCCTGGATGATCCACCGGTCACCTATGTTGGGTAGCTCGATGCGGTGTGTGCTTAACACATTTTGTAAAACATACACAGCGGAAGACATTAAACAGTAATAACAAAAAATTAATTATTACATCACACACACCACACGTATACAAGGATACATCTCATGCAAATATGATCGATAAAATAAAACTGTTAAGAATAACATTTACTCTATGTATACCTTACAGATGATGCGTAAAGGAAAGTGAATCAACTAGAGCGACACTGTCGAACCTCGCCTCTATTTGTATCCACGCCGAACTCTTCAAGATAACTCCTTGAGTAACAAGTCTTGCCTCCAATCGGTACTAGCCAAGCGCGGAGGAGATGCTATCCAAGATAAGGAAGCACAAAGGAAGAAGAGTCTTCTTCCTTGTGGTTTTCAGCAATAAAAAGGAAAGAACTCTTTTGGGGTGTGGTCGACCAAAGAGAGGAGGAGAAGAAGGAGAAAGAAAAAATATAATTTAATTATTGTCTCTATTATTCTCCAAGTATATATATATAACTTTTATATATATCAATATATATATAATATACATATATAACTTTTATATATATATCAATATATATATCAACTTGGTTTAGTTGTGAACCAAATTAAGAGGTTAATGAGCTAAAATTTGGTTAAGACATATTGGGTTTGATGATAAAGCTCAATTCAAACCCAATATGTCTTAACCAAATTTTAGCCCATTAACCACTTGATTTGGTTCATAACTAAACCAAGTTGGTTCATGACTAAACCAAATATGGTCTAACTCTTTCATAAGAGAAGTGGCTCATCCGCGCTTCTATTTCAATAAAATATATTCTATATTTATCCTTTGTTTGGTCCAACCAAACATTATATCTCTTGATTTGAGAATTGAATTCTCAAACTTATTTTATGTCTTTTAGATACTCATAGTGCGTGTGACCCAATTGGTTCTCAATTTATCTTGGTCGTCCATAATTAATTATTTAATTATGGATCGATCATGAGTGACACCTAGTAGTACATTGTGATCCTTAATTAACCGAAAAATTATAGTTGATCCCAGAACTAGTTCTGAACTCTTTCAGCAGTTATAGTGAGTCGTGTCTCGTTCCTTTCACTCGTCTTATATCCACTTAGTTCAGGACATAGTCTATTGTGTCTGTCCCCACTAGGCTGACTACGTCACACCTAGGCCATATCATATTTACTTATCTTGTGGATTCTAGTTACTCGTACATGTGTCTAAGAGTCCAATATTCTTAACATGTGATACTTTGGCTAAAGACTTTGAGTAATAATTCTGACAAGTGGTCATAGGGTATACATCTCCTTGCAAGGAGCAGTGAATCCTCTGTGGGATATCCAAACACCTTCAGACACTTCGACTTATACCCAATCATCTTGGGTTCACATCTCTAAGGAGATGTTTTGCTTAAGATGTCAAAGCATAAGCCTTCATGACCAAGGTGACTTGAATACCTCAAGTTGAAGGAAACTTGCACTCGAGCTGCAGTAAG
>JBBUKS010000042.1:797259-807412 GCA_038050645.1 Hedychium gardnerianum
GGTGACTCCAAGCAAAAAAGGCACCTTAGGTCTTCTTTTCATCAAGGCGCCTCCATTCAATGAATGTGCCTCAAATGGTCAACTTTCGAGTTGACCAATTTCAAGCTCCACTCATCTTGGGTGATGATCTAGCCATTCAGAGTTGAGTTCACCTGAACCCAACTCAGGCCTTCTCCTTGAGCAGTCTTCCTCCCGGCTTCTTGTCCCTCAAATACGTCGTGTGCATTCTTCTTGCTCCACCGGTGTACTCTTTTGCAGCTTCTTGTCTCTCGGATACACCGAGCCGGTAGACTCGCTTCCCATGTCATCCTTCTCGTTCGCTGCATTTTTCGCTCAACTTCTTATGTTCCTAAGTCCCTGCACACTTAGACATAAGGTATCAAAAATACACAGGGTATAACTTAACTCGGTTGATCAATATTAAAACTATCATGGGGTACTTACACTAAGAACGTAATCATGATGATCGGCTAGCATAAATAAGTAAAGTGCTAAAACACTGATTCAGACCCGTCCAGGGAGAGGAGCTCAATCCCATAAGGTCGAGGGATGGTAAGAATACCAAAGTACTAGAACATGATCCAGACCCGCTCGAGGAGAGGAGCTCGATCCCACAAGGTCGGGGGATGGTAAGAATACCAAAGTACGATAACACCAATACATATCCGCCCGAGGAGAGGAACTCAATCTTGCGAGGTCGGTGGATGATAAAACATCAAAACACCGATGCAGAGTCCCTGGGAGAGGAGCTTGATCTCGTGAGGTCAGGGATGATAATAATACCAAAGCACCAAAACACCGATCTAAACTTGCCCAGGGAGAGGAGCTCTATTCCACACTGATCCAGACTTACCCGGGAAGAGAAACTCAATCCCATGAGATCAAGGATGATAAGAACACCAAAACACCAAAACATCAATTCAGACTCACCCGGGGAGAGGAGCTCGTCCCCCTCGCTTGCGAGGTTGAGAGATGATATGAATGTCAAAACGCCAATCTCGCATTGACCGGGGCGAGAAGCTCGATCCCATGATCATGATGATACACCCAAATTGCATTTCTGCTTTGATTGGGGAGGAAAGCAAGATCCCGCAATCTCGAAGATACATCCAAACATCAATCCTGCCATGACCGAGAAGAGAAGCTCGATCCCGCGGTCATGAGGATACACCCAAACGCCAACTCACCCCGACCGTGGAGACAAGCTCGATCTTGTGATTGTGAGGATATACCTAAACACCACTCACGCCCTGATCAGGGAGAGAAGCTTGATTCTATGTCGTGAGGATATGCCCAGATGTCAATCCCACCCCGATTGAGGAGAGAGAAGCTCGATCTCGCAGAGTTGGGGGATAATAAAAAAATACCAAAATACTATAACACAAATCCCGACCCGTCTAGGGAGAGGAACTCGATCCCGCGAAGTGGAGGGGATAATAATATTACAAAAAATACCATAACACATATCCCGATCCATCCGAGTAGAGGAACTCGATCCCGCGAAGTTAGAGGGATAATCATAAGAATAAAAAGAATACCAAAATACTAATTCTGACCAGATCGAGGAGAGAAGCTCAATCCCGTGAAGTCAGGGGATAATAATAAGAATATAAGAATGTCGAAATACTGATCTCGATACAATCGAGGATAATAAGAATATCAAATCACCAATCTTAACCCATTTGGGGATAATAGGAATACTAGAACACCAATCCTGATATCATAATATTAGAACACCAATCTCGACTCAATTGGAGAGAGAATATAATAGCATAATCCATAACCATTGACAAAAAGATAAGGTTTGATCCTATACTGACAACTGGGAAAGATGACTCAATCTTGGATGGGTGGCCGAATGGTCGAGTACCAAATGACCAAGTACTGAAGGGATGATGACCAATGGCCGAGCGCTAGATGGCCGAATGGCTGAACACCCCCCAACATCACTAAGTAAGATAACATGATCCTGGTCGAGAGTCCAAGAAAGATGACTCGATCCTAGTCGGAAAACTTAGAGAGAATGGCATGTCCGAATGACAAAGTTCCCCTAATACCACCAAGTAAGATAACTCGATCCTGGTCAAACAACTAGGAGAGATGACTCAATCTCAGTTGGGAATCCGGGAGAGAATGGCCAAGTGGCCGCATCACTGAATGTTGAATGATCGAATGACAGAGTGCCCTATGATTCCACCAAGTAAGAAAACTCGATCCCCCTAGAAGCTGGGAGAGAATGACTGAGTGGTCGAGTGGCCCAATGGCCGAGCACTAAAAGGCCAAGTGATCGAATGACCGAGTAGCCAAGCACTGGATGGCTAAATTGTCTAATGTTGAATGACTGAGTGGCCGAATGACCGAGTGATCGAGCACCCCACAACACCACCAACTAAGATAATCTCAATCATGGTCGGGTGATCAAGAGACATGACTCGATTCTAGCCAGGAAACCGAGAGAGAATGGTCAAATGACAAAGTACCCTCGACACTACCAAGTAAGATAACTTGACCTAGCCGAGAGGTTGAGAAAGAATGTTACCATCTGTTGGTTGACTAACCCTGGCGGGATGATTGACTCAAGTCAGTTCCCCCGGGTACATCAAACTTTTTTTGACTTTTTCTTTGATTCTAGTTTGTCTTTGATGGGACGCGAAAGAAATTCCTCAATGCTGATGAACTCCTTTTTGGGCCCTTACTGTGCACGGGAATAGATATTTGATCACTCCATTTATGATAGATGTGATTTGAGCATGCCTCCTTGATGTTAATTTAATTGAGAGTCAACTCCATCAATAGTGGAGTTGACATTGGTCGGCTTTGCCCATGCTGTCAAAACTGTTGTAAATGAGCTTTATGTTGACTTTGGTGTGCTTTGTACAATGCAGCCTGCTTTGCCCATGCCTCCACAACTGTTGAAAGTGTGCTTCATGTTGACTTCAATGTTCTTTGTACAGTCTTGCCTATTTTGCCCATGCCTCCACAACTGTTGCAAGTGTGCTTCATGTTGACTTTAGTTCTTTGTACAACACTATTTGTTTTGCCCATGCCTCCACAACTGTTGCAAGTGTGTTTCATGTTGACTTTAGTGTTCTTTGTATGAATGAACATTGTTGCTTGCTTTTCCCTTGCTAGATCTGACCACTTCGCTGCTAGCTTTGACCACTCTACTTCCAGCTAAAGCTATTGTCACTTTTCTCTCCAACATTTCATTTCCCATTATATAATATAGCTATAGTAAATCAAGCTTCTTCCCTCTTTAATCAAAACACAATAAGAAGGAGGCAACGACGATGATGACGTTGCCAGCAAAAACTTCAAGTGCGGAGGTGGATGCAATTGGGTCACTGTCGAGGGTGCTGCCGAGTTGCTGCTTTTGTTGCTGTGATGAACATAATCTCTCCAAGCTCAATCATCCCTTCTCTTTGTGTAAAAATGAGAAATGTCATCGCTGAATACACCATGAAGTTGTCGCAGCTTTACATTGTCTTGCTTGGGGTTTTCGTTCCAGTGGCAAAAGAAGAGGGTTGACTCCTTAGTTACTATCGGCCACCAAGAGTTGGTGTTTTAAGATCCTCAATGTCTTTCACTCATTTCACACAAATGGAGCCAAAAATGATGTGGGTCGACACCTCCACCTCCCTTTCTGCTCGACTGCATCACTTCCTTCGGGTCTGAATCTGGTAGAGCTCCCATCCACTCCAGCAATCTGCATTGAAACATGCATTCCAACAACTCCTGTCCTCTTGTACCCGGGTGGGTCCTTCACCTGCAAGTTAACATCGGTCAGTTGGGCGGGTGTAGTCGATGTGACCCCTCCGACGGTCAAGTCATCGTAGAGATGAAAGAAAGAGTCAGCATGGAGATAAAAGAGAAAATGTTGCCTCATCAAGAGAAGAGGGCTTGAGAGAAGAGAAGTTGAACAAACCAACTTGATGAAAAATGAGAAGCACTTCAAGCAGTTTCAGTTTTGGATACATTACCTCTTCTTGCTTCACACACTTCTCTTTATATATTTGTGAAATACACCCTCCATGCAGGCTACCACGTGTGCTTGTAGGCAGTCAAAGGTATGAGCTTATGTAAGGCTGTTATTATCCCCTGTAAGAGGCATGGTCATCAACCTTCCAGTCACATGCATGGTCCTGCACAGACAACATGCCTAAATATGGGCCCTTGTTGACTTTCCACCATCGTAAATGCAATATCACGTGTCCAATCTGCTGACATCATCCTTCTCTTTGATAGCCCTTGCCAAGCTCATGCTTAAGACATCATTATTAAGGATGCTTAGATTTAGGAGTCGGAGGAATTTTTCCTGGGAGAGATATTCCTGAGCGGGGAGGTTCTCGTGACCTGGGTCGGCATGTAGAGGACATTCTTGATCAGGGATGCTCCTGTAAGCTAGCTAGTAGCGAGGCTGTAAGGCAGCAGGTTTGTCAGGTCTTTTCGAGGATATTCTCGAGCAGATATGTTCCTGAGCGGGGATGTTCCTGATGTGTGAATACCACAAGTGTATGATCGTCTTCAAGTAGTAAAATTATTGTCCTCTAGGACCATGTAGTTGAGTAGTCCATGTGCAAAGTAGGTTATCTAAACGAATCAAAATTGAGAGAATTGTTGTGAAATCAAATGAAATGTGAAAATAAAGTGAGAAGTTGTGAGAAAACCGATTTGAAAGGCAATTCTAGGACTTCGGTTCCACCTTGATAATCATTGATAATGTAATTGTGAATCTCTCATTTGCCTCAATGTTGATTAAACTTGAAGGTGGTCTATCCTAAGGTACTCGATGATCGCTTTCGAGTTTACACCAATGTATCTACCCAAATGTGACCCCTACTTTCGTGGTTGCCGTACTAGAGAAGAATGTTTTCTTTTGGAGGCTCCTGTTATGAGAACTCCACAATCCCCTAGACCGCTATCATTACTTCATGAGGTTGAATTGAGATAAATCCCTCACTCTCTGTGATAGCCAACAATATACTCCAGAGAGTTAGAACTACTTTCATAAACAACCTCTCAAATCTAGTTATTATAGGTCCGAGATTGGAGTTCGTCTTTCAGTTCTTCTTTCTCACTCTAAGGTCTGTGCTAACATCCATTAAGACGTATTACCACGTTATGTACAATATTAAATAAATTAAGGATTAAAACATCATGTGATAAAAGAGATGAATAACAACATACAATTATCAATTCAATGTTAGGTTATTCCTTAATATTAGAATTAAGAAAACTACTCCATGGAGATGGAGATACAAGTCGAAGACATGGAGCAAAGCATTCTACAACTTAAAGAAAGAAAGAAGTTCAAAGGGAACTTAGTCATAGATGTCGATGTCGTCTTCTGAAGATCTCCTTGTCTCTTTGGTGGATGTAATCCTTGTGGCCCCTTGGAAGACAACTCTCTCCTAGAGTTCCTTGTCATGGGAAATCATTGATGCCTCTACAAGGTGCTCCCTTGGTTCTTTTATAGCCTCAAAAGATATAAAAAATTAACAAACTTTCCTAAAAATTTGGAGGCGCCTCCATCATGTTTTGACGCACCATGACCATGGCAGGTGCCATGACCAGACCGTGTGCTTTCTGGAGTTGCTATGTCACAATAAAATGGAGTGTTAGTGTTGCGGAAGCAATTCGGATCGCTAGAGGGGAGGGGTGAATAGCGATTTACAAATTAAAGCCAATCTATTTCTCTTGCTAACGATCTAGCAAGGACACATATACATTAACAATAAAATGGAAACATAAAAAATAAAGAGGCTAGATGAATTACTTGGTTTACAACCCTCGGATTGTTAGTACAAGAATTATGAAAGCTCCACTATCTTCTCCTCTTTAGAAATGACTCGGAGGCGGAGAAGCCTCTTACAATGGTTAAGCATGAGAACACTAAAATATAACTAAAAGAGAAAGAATATGAGTGTGTTGTGTTATTTATTCTTCGAGCTTCAGTCTTATTTATAGTTTTCATCTCGATCAGACTGTTGTGTTGATGTGACACTCTCCGGGAGACCAAACCCTCTCTGGTCGCCTGGACGATGCTAATGTGTCTTCGGGCTTTATCCTCTTCGACAACGGCTTAGTAATGACCCTTGATAGCTCAGCCCCTTCCGGTCACCCGGAGGCTCTTCGGTCGCCTAAAGGCTTACTGACGTGGCCATTCTGATCCGTTTCGACAATAGTCCTAGATGACTCAGTAGTTAGCTCTTGGTCGTATGGAAATGGTCAACCTTAGACTTGACCATTTGCCGACTTCACCTTCTCCGGTTGCCTATATGCTTGATTGGTCGCTCGAACATATAGTTGTCCGGACTTCGTCTCGATCACCTTGCACAATCTTCCTTCCGACTTCTTGTCCCTCGGATGCACCATGCCCTTCCGGCTCACTCCCGTGCGCCCTTCTCACTTCGTCGGAGTACTCTTTCGCAACTTCTCATACCTCGGATGCACAGAGCTCGTCAGTTCCTTTTCCATGTCATCCTTCTCACTCGCTTGCATCTTTTGCCAAAGTTTGCCATCTCCGATGCTCCTTAGCCATCTACATGTATGTTCTCCTAAGTCCCTGCATACTTAGACATACAGATTAAAACAATACAGAACCTAACTTGAACTTATTTGACAACACATCAAAATACCACTATGAGTTCTAACATTCTCCCCATTTTTGATATTCATCAAACTAAGTTTAAATTAGAGTAAAAATGGAAAAATAAATATAATGCAAATAAGTAAAATAATTTTAACTCCCCCTGCATTTATGCCAACCTTTTCATTTCATTTCTCCCCCTTTTGATAACCACAAAAATTAGGGTTCTAAAAATAATTCTCATTTGTTTGGAAATTCATAAAAAATATCTTGAAAGTATAGAAAATTCTGAATTATTTATCAAGTGTAAAACTCAAAATTTCCTACAAAGAAAATTAGTTTCATCAAAAAATTATTTTTTCATTATTTTTTCTAATTACAATATACATATTTTTCTAATAATAATTTTAGAAATATTTTTATGGGTCCAAAAATCATGAAACTTTTCCAACTAATAGAAAACATGCTATATATTCACAGAAAAATATTTTGTATAAAATTTTGAAGAAAATATTTAGAAAACAAATTTTTGATTTCATGTATGCATATCTAGTCAACCATTTGTTAAAAAAATTCTTTTTATGATTGACTATTCTAAATTTTTTTAAGTGGTCAGAACAAATTTAGGCACCCAAAATAAATTTATGCTTACTGGATTTATCAAAACAATTGTGGAATAAAATATTTTTGCATTTTTTTGAATTGACCCCTAGGGTATCTAAAATTATATTTTGGTCCTCCATACCTTAATCCTCATTGGCTATTTTTTTTTCTTTTGTTCTTTAACATCATATTCAGATTATTTGAACCAATGGAAAAAATTTCTAATGCAAATTTATGAGTTTCTACTCATTTCTTTAATTTTGTATTTTCATCCTTAATCTTTTCAAATTCTTCAATTGAACAAGAATTTTCTAATTTATTTTCTAATTCAATTTTAATCTTTTTCAATTCCATGCATTTATTTCTAACCTTACATAATGATCTAGATAACTTCTTAATGGCATCATATAACTGATCTGAGGGAAGATGTCTTACCTAACTTATTGTGTCGAACTCGTAGGTTGATGCTTCTCCTATACTGTTGCTCTCTTCACTTAAGGATGAACTATCTAACTCTTCTTCTTGGTGAGTTGTCATTAATGCAAGACCAGCTATATGCTTAGTTTCTGAATCCTCTAAAGACGAGGTGTCACTCCATGTAGCTTTTAGCATTCTTTCCTTGGGCTTAGCCTTATTTTCCCCCTTTTCTTTGGTCATTTTTCTTGAGCTTGGGGCAGTTGTATGTGACCCTCCTTGTCACAGTTGAAGCACCTTACCTTTCATTTTTTTTCCTTTTCTTTTATAGTTTCGATGCAAAATTGTTAGTTTTAACAAATTTACCCAATTTTCTTACCAATTATGTGTTCATCTCCATCCATTGAAGATTCTGAATCTGTCTCACTCTCCTTTGCTTTTAGAGCTATGTTGCAGTTCGTCTTCTTTGTTTCTTTAAACATGCACATCTAGATTCGTGTAATTCTATGGTAGAAAAGAAATATTCTAAACTACTTACCTAAAGATCTTTGGAAATGTAGTAGGAGTCTACTAATACCCACTCTTGAGTTCTCAGGAAGATATTTAGTGCATATCTGAGGGTGTCTCGATTCGAGACAGTTTCTCCGAGATTATTGAGACTTGTGAGAATCTTCTTTACCTTGGCATGTAGTTGTGCTACTTTCTCACCCTTTTCTAGTCGGAGGTTGCTGAGTATATCTCGTCTTGTCAGTTTTACCTCCGAGGTCTCTTCATGAGTTCAAGGAACTTTTCCCAAAGATCTTTGGCAGAGTCGTAGGAGCCAATTTGGTTGAGTTCCTGTGCTGGTAGTACACTTAGCAAGTGAAACTCCTCCTTATTGTTGGCCACAAACTCCTCTCGTTGCTTTTTGGTCCATCGGTGTTTCTCTCCTTCTTCGGTCCTAGGTGCTTCAAAACCAAATTTTATACATAACATAATTTTGAAATTGATTTTGAGAAATACCTCCATTTTCTTTTTCCACATCGTGAATTCTCCGTCGAACTTCGGTGGATGAATGCTTGATCCGGACATTCCTCATCTAGTTGCTTAGTCAACGGTTAGTCCTTTTGAGCGGTCCAACTCTGATACCAATTATTGGTGCTGCGGAAGTGGTTCAGATCGCTAGAGGAGAAGGGTGAATAACGACCTGCAAATTAAAGTCAATCTATTTCTCTTGCTAATGATCTAGCAAGGACACATACACATTAACAATAAAATAGAAACATAAAAAGAACGAGGCTAGACAAATTACTTGGTTTACAACCCTTAGGTTGCTAGTCTAAGAACTATGAAACTCCACTATCTTATAGGAATTATAAAGGATTTTCGTACGAAACAAAATCATACTTTAATGTTGCGGAGGAATCCGGAGAGGAGAAAATGCCGTCGGCGAGAAGATCACCATGAGAACGAGGAACCTTCTCGAACGTATCCACAAACCAAATTCCTGTGTTGCCGGATGTTTCTCTGAGAGATCGCACAAAGCTTCTCCTCGACGACGGCATGAGAGCAAAAACCAAAATATCAATTACACCCCCCCCTTTTGCTCTACTTGCTTGGACACCACTTATAGGGAGGAGCAAAGGGAGGTACGTGAGCAGTTTTGAAAAACTATCCACGCCTCCCACTTCTCCCACGTCCAATATCTCCCACTCGTCCAAATTAAGTCACAAAGACCAATTAGTCACAAAATCAAATAAGAAACATCCAATTCATACTTAAGGAAAAATGATTCGTGCGACAGCAAACATACTGAGCGATTAATGCTAAGAAGATTGTTACACCTTACATAGCCGCTCTATAGAACGAATCAGAGACATCAATATCTTGCCTGTACCCCTTATCAAATCATTTATATCAATATGAACATCTCTAATCCCTCAAATCGAATAACATGTCGAGAGCATGTTTAATATCTCCAATCAATACAATTATTCACAATTACATTTTAAGTACTTAACAAAGAATGTAATTGATCAACCAGTGAATAAATGTCAAAGATGTAAACCTATCTTAATCTTCCTTTTTAGCTAGAATCTATTCATTCTATCAGTCGCTTTCCTAGTTATGCTCGATAGACCGAATCAACCATAGCCATAGGATACATGCTAAAGTAGCAGAACCTGATTAGAACTTGAAGTAGACAGCTAAATAGTCACTTAGGGTAAAACTGAAATTAACTTATAATCTCAAGGGTCTCACATAGTAGAGAAATATGGATCCATTCTCCTATTACCCTTATTATCGCTACAACACATGTGGTATAAATCACATGCTACGATGTTATTCTCTTTACCAATAAAGAGCACATGTTTTTCTTAACATCGTACAGATTTTGATTTAGACATATCTAATGTCTAATCCTGAATTCAACTCATGAATTCCAATCTGGCTTCTAGCAAGTTCTGTAAATGGTGGGTGCATTTACTTTGATCATTATCAATACACATATGATCTCATCTTGATACAACAATCAAGATGACCCCAACTTATAGGTATGTCTCTATA
>JBBUKS010000042.1:807512-824940 GCA_038050645.1 Hedychium gardnerianum
ACAGAAAGAGAGACGGAGGGTTAACGGAGAGCTCCAGGCGAAGGGCCTGGGGATCCCGCTCCGATGCTCAAGTCAGGTCTGAGAGCCCGGAAGTATAGTAACAGTATGTAAAGGAGTGAGTGATTCGAAAAGAACCTTTTTCTTTATAGTGGCTCTTGTTCCTTTATATACTCCTTCAAAGCGCGTATGACCAACATTTAATGTCGCGTGCTATGGAGGCATGGGCTAACATGTTCTGGCCTGAAAGTACCGCCGTTCCTCGTATTCCAGGGGAGTGCCCGAGGTACCGTTGGGGGTGTTGTGGTCGTACCTGTGAGGGGTGTTTTGGTCGTACAGGCGAGGGGTACCGTGATCGGACAAGCGAGGGGCGCTGTGGTCGTACAGGCGGCGTCGGAGTTAACTTTTATAGTTATGTCGGAGACCGGGATCCATGATGAGACTACCCTTATACCTGACCGGGGGATTCAAAGAGAGCCCCCGGTTGGTTAGAATAAGGCATATACCCGACCAGGATTTCTAGTGGGAATCCGGTCGGTGAGGAGAATGTATACGTCCGATCGGAGATTAGGAGGGCGATCCGACCGGAGGTTTTGAGAGCGACCCGACCGGAGCTTATGAGGACGATCCGGTCAGCGACGGTGGTTGTTCTCTTTTGATTAGTGGAGTGATAACGGGCCTGATCGAATATATAAACCATGTTTACCTGGAAGCAAGTATGCACCCGACCGGGTCTTCCAACGAGTTCCCCCGGTCGGTGAGTGAGATGTATATACCCGACCGGAGCTCAAGAGGGCGATCCGATCGGCGATGTTAACCCGTCCACATGATAGTTGATCTTAACTTTAAACAGGTGTCACGTGATATCTATCAGTATTATCAAAAAAACTTAGACTATATATATATATATATATAGCAATTTAATATCTTACGCGTTCTTACCTGAACGATCATGAATAGTCCGATCCAATACTAAAAGTTATCCCGTGCCTAGATCACTATGAACAATTTTTTTTAAATTGTTTTATAGCTCGAGATAAATCAATAAAATTTTACTTTTAAAATTTAAAAATTTAGTTATAATGTTAAGCTATTAGACAAAAAAGGTGTAGGTAAAGGAGGAATTAAATTTAGGATCATCTTTAATTCCTCCTTTACCTAATCCTTTTTTTTTGTCAAACGCCTTGTTATACACTATTATAAACATAAAGAATTGTTAATAATAATAATTACTAAAATCGAGTATATAGATATATGTTTCTTTTGTTAAATAATTACTATTTTTTATGACTAAATAATTGACTTAAAAAAATCAAAACTAAAATAACAATTAAAATTACTGATTAATAACTAATCCCTAAAATATCTCTCTTATTTTTTTTTCTAAAAACATTTATATTTCATTCCTAATTAATTATTATTATATTTTTTTATTTATAAACACCTATATGTATAACCTCAATACCTCATGTATCGATCAAGAATCAATTATAATTATTATTGTTTGCATAGCCTAAAGAATCCAACATTTCTACCAACAAAGTTAAATTATTATTTTTATCATGTTTGTGATCCACGAGTCTAATATCTAAGTAAAGAATGACAGTCTATTAAGTCAATTGTCGATGATCTTCAACACGAGTATTTTATAGATTTATCTTGATAAATGTTTTTATAAGATTAGATCGATCATTTTTAAAATTAGTCGATTCAAAAATTTATATTACTAAAAAAAAAGAAGAAGAAATTAAAGGGTAAGGTCAGACCTGAGAGGAGCCCCAAGAGACCTACATCTCAGTCCCAATCAGATAGAAATAACTAAGGGCCAAAAATATATTATAAATTTTAAAAATTAGTTTTATTTTTTCAACCTTAGGCAATCATTCAAAGCATGAAGGGCCTAATTTTTTTTAACCCCTTTTAAATCACAAGCAGTAAAAAAAGATTAAATTTTTTTTATAATAATAATAAAAATGATTAATCAAATCGGATGATAAAAAAAAATTATAACACAAGTATACCGTCATTGTGGTGATAGTTAGCTGATGATGACATTTTATATTTTAAAAAAAATCTCATAAAAAAATAACCATAGTTTATTTGTAAAGGGTTCCTTTTGCTGCCTACTAGAGGGTTCAAGCTATTTAACATTATATCTACAACCACTACAATCATGACCATAACATTTCATTATATTGTCTCCATAAATCGACACAGTTAGTTTATATAATAATATTATTATCAATCGGCTTGAGAACGTGGAATGTTTTATTAATTATCTTAATTCTTCCTTATATGTATTAAGGAAGAAGAATTGTTGAAATAATGATTTTATCTTTTCCTATCAACAATATTTTATTATATTATATATTATTAAACAATTTAAAAGTATTAACAATTACTTAATGAAACAAAAATTAAATATTTTTTCTAGAATAAAAAGTAAAATTTAAAGGTATTAATAATTAATTAATGGTAAAAAAATTAATTAATTTTTCTAGAATAAGAAGTATCACATTATGCATGTAATGCTATCAGATCGAGCCCGTACAGACCGCCGAATTGCCACCTCTTCAAACTACTAAAAGCATATCAACACTAATGCTAATTCCATCAGAACTCCACGCCACGCCTCCGCTGTCTTGCTCTCAATATTATGAAATTTATTATTATCACTGAATAAATTGATAACTAATATATAAAATATTATTATCATAAAATTTAAAAATTAAATACTAATTAATAATTAAAATTTTATTTTTATTCATATATTGATAACTGTCCGAACTAATAAATTAACTCTCGTAATTTATCTTTTCCGTATTAATCCTGAAACAGATTGATAAAAACATTAAGGACGAACATTACATCGTAAAAATAATTTAAAACTATCATGAGCGATAAATTGATCCAATTAATATCTACATAAATAATAAATAATTATGTTCATAAATTTTAAAATTAATTTTTAATGAATATAAAATTCCTCACTAAATATCTAACATCCCTAGTAAGCCGCTGCACTAGATAAATAAATGTTTTCTTGATTTTATCTCTTTTCAAAAAATATAAAACTACTCTGAAAAAATCGCTAAAGTGACACTTGACATTTTACTCAAATAAATGTAATTTAAAGTTAAAATTTATTTACTAAATGCAAGGGCAAGTGACAATGTAAAGATTTTCACTGTGAACGACATTTTAAGATATAATGCGAATCATTTAACCAACAACAAAATTTGTGACATTTTTCAAAAAGAATAATATATAAAGGCAAATGAAATTTCCCCAAACTAATGACAGTCATTTTAGCATCATGAAAAGAAAAGAAAAGAACTAGAGCACAATTGTGTTTGTATGCCTATGGACCAAATTCATTTCTATGTATTTTCCTTTAAATTTATTAGTCATTCTGGATTGAATATTTCCACATATAGCTTCCAAACTTTTACAGATATACAAATGCCATGCTATATAGAACAAACAAGTAATCAGATGCATAAACACCTCAATCAAAAAACAAAAAAGGAGACAGAATGCAACGTAGTCCTGAGATCACAAGCGATTCATATGGATCGAATGCCAGATTCTCAACGTGGTCAGAGATTGCTAAAAGCATTAGACATGCCTGTTTACGCCCGTACGAACTCTAAGCATTTCTGTGCGTTTGCTTCTTTCCATCGCGTCTACTAACCAGTTGATAGCAGATTTAATCCCTATTCTGCAGAATATGAAAATAGTATTAAGATCATACAGTTCAGAGTAGCTCAATGAATGGTTAGCTAAGGATTCTAATCACATTTTCTAGACACAAAAATTAGAGGATCAAAGTAAATCAGCTCACCCATTGAATGCAGATGCAGCTTCAAACATATATAATCTTTCGTTTAACTCTTTCAGATCCAAATATCTTGCTATTTCCTCAGCCGAAATTGCTCCTGACAAATCCTGATGATGGCAACGGTAAAATTTATAACTATGTAAAAGATGACTGAAGTGACCAAGGCAATTATGATTATTTGAATGGGGGACACAACAAAGAAAATGGCAATCCATATCTGAATCAAAATACTAAATCAAGACTATCTGTGGTATCTTAGGAATGAACGCCATTTGTGTTCTGACACTTTTCTTAACTGTCTTCAACAAAGATTTAGCTCAGTTAAAATATGGGTTTAGAAATTAAGCTATATATGTATTGTCCTTAAACATGACAACGGCATGTGTTTTGCATTTGTAGCTAGGATAGCATATCATGGCATAGGTGAGTTGAAACTACGCCTAATACCCTGGTCTATCCACAAGTAATATCAACCAGCATAACACTTGATTCGTCAAATGCAAGCATATATCCAAAAGACAAAGGTCAGATATAGGGGGGCAAAAGAAATGCACAACAATCAAATTTTATGACATAAAGCATTTCAATTTTCAGTAATTCTGAAAGAAGATATTTTACCAATAACGTGAAGAGTACTGAGTACAAATTTAAAGGACTTATTACTAACCATAATCCTTATGAAAATACAAGAGAAGTATTGAAATTAAAGTTCCACAACCTGTTTGTTTGCTAGTATCAGAAGTGGTGCCCCTCGTAAATCTTCATGCTTAAGTACTTTTTCTGTTCAGCAATTCAAGATGTGTTAGATTTTATTATAGTCCAATGGCCTGAAAGTTTATCAGAGATATTTGACATGATCTGAAGTGGTTCAAAAGTACAACCAGGTCCAATACATATTACCAGCACACATGGACTCACCTAATGCTGATTTGGAATCTTCAAATGATGATGGACAAGCAGCATCAATAACATACATTATAGCATGTGCCTCCTCATAGTATTTCTCCCAGATTGTGCGCAAACCAATCTGCCAGAGTTAGGATAAAAACTTCAGTCACAAATGTAGATGATTCAAAGGATACTGGAATTCACAGTCAAATGCCAACATATCAATAACCAAAGACATTAATTCGCCACTAACAACATTGAAATCTACCAGTGATTCTTCAAGCTTTTGTGTTTGTTACTACAATCCTGCACTTCTACTTCCAAATGGGAAACATTTCATGATATTAACACAGCTGTTATAATTCATCAACCTAATGATGCAGAGTCACTCACATGCTCAATCTTTACAGGGTTATGGAAAGAGTGCTTTTGAATTAAAAACATGGTTTAAAATCCTGTATTGGAGTTTCGATACCGTATCGTGCCGATATGATTTTGGTATTTTTTAAATATAAAATATATTAATAAAAAATAAAAATTTAATCTAAATATTAAAAAAAAACAAAAAATTATAACTTTTTTAAAAAGAAAAAATACGAGATAGTAACACCCCCATATGGTAAAAAAATAAAAAAATTATTATATATTTTCGAAATTTAAAAAATAATATATATATATATATATATATATCATTAAGCCTGTTTAGATTATCCCTATATATAGCTAGGAGTTGATTGAAATTATTAACCTAAGCTTAATTTTTTCGCTGCCTTGCACATGCGCGACGTCCCACGACCCCGAGAACACGTGGAGGTCATTGCGGGATCGCGGTGCCTTTGCGAACCCCGCAAAGGTCACCCAGGGATCGTGGCGCCTCTGCGACCACGCAACGGCCCACGGTGCCAGACAGAACGACAAATTTCGTTTGTTTCACGTATTTCACCCGGTACGGTACGAAATTTTAAACAATGATTAAAAGAATAATAAAGTGTTTCCACTTCGCAAGGATAGATCCTTAACTTTATGCGGTTTTATTTCTCCTCCGTAAGACATGAATAATGCTAAGATAATTGTATCTAATATAAAGGGTAGTCCGGTGCATGAATCTCCTGCCAATGTGGGATCTAATGGTTTATTATACGCAGTCTTACCCTGTATTGCAAAAGACAGTTTCCGTGACTCAAACCCGTGACCAGACACAATTGTATTTAATTAAACTACTAATTTGAATAAGAAGAGTATTGAAATAATCAATATGAAAACATATTAATCAAATCTAAACAAATTATATATTTCAACAATGTTGATGTAACTCAGCTTGAACCAAGGACATTGTTTCACAACTCATGATTTGACAATCACATGTAAATCCTTTTCATTTACTAATTTAATATGGTAATCACATTTCCACTTTTAACCTAAGAAACTCATAACTTATGCAGGTTCTAGAAAAACTGGTAGGGAGGCTGTAAATAATCAGCAGACCATAATGCTGTCACAAGTAATCAAGGATAGATCCCTAAGAAAAAGGATATATTTCATATGCAGAGAGTGTACGTGATCTAAATTATTTTAAAAACCCTTAACACTCTCCAAATTACTTATTAACAAGTGCATTAAAAGTATAAGATTACGAGGCTTACTCAAACTAAGAACTGAAGATAGATACACATTGAAAATGAGGAAAAGGAATATAAATGGACATAATTCAATCAACTGACATATAACATGTTATATACTTTATATTATTGTTATATTTTTCAGACTATAAATGCGTGTGTCATAGCACTTCTCAAGTCAAATAGCTCATCAACTAAACTAAATATACATGTTATGTCAAACCAATGCTGCAAGTTCACAACTATTTCAAAAACACAAAATTGAAATTGATTTTTAATTTCTTCAACATTTGTAGGCACAGAGCATACCTGACCTCCAAGGTCCCATAAAACAAGTTTTGCATTTGAAGCCTCAACTCGACCAATATTCAGCCCAACTGTTGGAACTATTCTATCAGGAGGGAGCCCTTCTGAGTTTGAGTACAATGATTTCAACTTCTCCAGCAAAGTCTGAAATTTAAGAACATCTCTCAAACTCAACAGTAATCTTTAGAATGTACATAAAGAAAATGAGTTGTTTATAGAATAGTGAACAAATGCAGTGGGGAAAATTTGAATAGCAGAGTTGGTAGGAAAACACATATTACTTTTCATGGATATCAAAGTTTATAGGAAAGTATTACAGTTTTCCCAGCCTTGTCGACTCCAAGAATCAGAACTCGGAATTCAGTCTTGCTGAACATATAATTCCAGAGACCATAAAACAATGAGAACATGTCTTTTGATCTCTTTTGATGAGCTATAATTTAACCTTAGAAGTAAATGAAGTCCTTCATATGGCACTCAAAACTAAAGACAGATAACATTTCAATGAATAGCCTGCAAAAGCACACATAAAAGGATTAAGCAAATCAATTTTAAATACGACTGATACAATTTAAAGAAAGTATCCATAAAGACCAATAATACATGATAGATGCATAACCCACTATGCCATTCTAATCTAGGTGGCAGGCACCATCTAGAAATCATCGAGGCACCTTGCCACATCATTAGTCCATGGTCCCATGTGACATCAGCTCTGGAACAAATGACCACCTAGCTGATGTTAGAATCAGCAAACGTTGCTGAGACTGACAGCATGAACACAAATCCGAAGGTAAATATTGACTTGAGAGATGAGGTAAGGGACATTTTAGCCTCTGCGAACTATGACATTTGAGATAAAAAAAAGACAAGGGAAAGAGAGAGAAGCTCCTGTGACTCCTCCCATTCCAGTTGCCCACCTCAGTAGTTCACCTCGACCAAACACCTCGATCAGCTCATTAGTCATAACCTTCAACCCCCACATTAATCTTTCACCATTTGTTCGCAACTCAGTCTAGCCCCCTCTTTCAATTTTGCTCCAGCTTGACCCTACAAAAGACCTGGTTCTGCAGATCAGCCCGATGCTCTAACCTATGTGCTAAACCCGACCTTATCAAATTGTCACACCAGGTATAGGTCAGCAGGGCATGAAATCTCAGAGAAAAGGCAAGTGACCGAGGTTGAGGTCGAGGTCACCAAAGTCACCTACTGAAGAACTTCATCAGACAGTAAATCTACACAACAAGGTAGACCTAACCTTGTCCATTCCCCAGAGGAGGTTGATTGGATCCAAGCCAACAGCCTCAAAAGAAACCATCAATAAAGCTGCCTAGGAGTTTATGACCTCACAAATTCATTATATGACTAGAGCCCCAAGCCATGGTGATGATGCCCTGAATTACTTGGTAAACTATGATTCTGAGGAGGAGCCGGATGCTATTGGAGAATAAAGCCACTCATCTCTTGTCACGTCATTTTGATAGTGAGTATTAATAAAAGGTTCTATTGCATTGTTTTTAAAAGTGATGCTTCTTTAACGTTCATCCAATTATGCATGACAGTGTGAGCGTTGAATAAGTTTTAGGCAGTCCTTAGTAACAAGCAAAAAATCAAACAAAGGAATACATTGCAATAAGTAGTCTTTGATCATAATATCATCGTGCGGCAAATTATGTTAGAACACTAACTAAAATTGCCCCCTTGCACACCGAAATAAACAGCAAGCAGATTTTCTAATCGAGAGAACAGACCAGATCGAATGTCTTACATTATTTTTCCTTCTGACATAGATTAAGAGAAAGAACACGGAGGGAAAATCTAAGGAAGAAAAAAGAGGTTGAGAATCCGATTTCACGACCTAGCGAGACCTCTCGCAGGAAAGCCTATAGGAAATTGATCGATCCGCACTCTGGTCACATCTAGAAGAGAAAGTATAAGGATTACGTGATGCCATAAACACGGCGGGGTTCTGCTAGATCCGGCCGTCGCATGCAAAGATCGGAAGCAGAAGTCTGTGGAGTTAGGGGAAGGGATACTTACAAGAACAAATATGCAACGCCGCCGCCGCCGGACGATCAGCTCGCTACCTTCTCCGCCGCGCTCTCCCTCGGTGATGGCGGATAGCTTGTGAAAGAGATATGGGAGGAAGAAAACTAGAAAAGGGCACGAAGTCTCGGCGTTTGGGAATTAAACAAGAAAGTTTGAACACTCTTCGCTAGAACCCGATTTGTGTACCCAAAGCAGAAGCGAGGTCGAAATAATGGGCCCGAGCCCGAACCAATGGGCCCAACGTTCCTGCTCAGCGAACATAAAATGATCGTTTCTCAATTTTTTTTTTTCCTATAATTCTCCCATGGAGTAGTATATTCACTCACCAAAAATTCGAATCCAGACGTGATAGTATGCATTATGCCCGTCATATTTGAACTACTAAGACTTCTAGACTGTCACGTTAGAAGTTTTGCTGCGCTTCCATGTTTTATTCGGGGGACAAATAGACGAAGGCTATAATATACTTGATTAATAAAAAAAATTACTTAAAAAATTCTTAATTTTGGGTTCTACCCGGTTACAATCATACAGTTATTTAGAACTCCAATCAAATATTATATTTTTACCTCTGATAGAATATGTAAAGGTAAATTTGTTAATTGTACGTATTGTGATTAGAGGTGAATAAAATCTTGATTAAATCAAAATAACCTACTGATTTAAATTGGAAATTTGATTTGATTAATTTGAAATTTTATTTTAAAAAAATCTTCATTATTTCAATTTATTCTATTCGATTTCGATTATAAATTTTAAAATTCAATTAAATCGATTAAATCGAACTGTCAATAGTCAATTGATACATTATGATCAGTCGACTACTAATCCAAATTTATAAATTGTGATAGCTCGAATAGATATATAGTTGAATGACACAATAGAATGTTCATATAGTAGATGATATATTGCATCAATCGATTGATCGATAATCAATCAAAATAATTGATTTTATATCAATTCGATTGCTTCAATTTTAATAGCAAATTTTGGTTGATTTGTTTTGTCTAAAAGGTTCAATTAGTTCGCTTACTTTGTTTTTGTGGTTCGATTTTAACTTAACATTCAACTCTAATTGTGATGTTATTAATATTTGTTAAAATATATTTATGACGTAAATTTAGGTATCATTATTTCTTCCGCAAAAATCAAAAAGCATCTTGGAATTGTTAAAGGATCACCTAATTTTGATTTTCTATCAAAAGTGCACCCCACCCCTTCCTCATCCACCTTACATATTTTACTTTTCGAAACTGTGCTTATTTTTAACATTATTATAGTAGCTACAAAATTATAACGCTACACATTATAGTACCTATAATCTCGAAGTTGTACATTTATAGCACCTAACATTCCAAAGTTGTTATAGTTATACAATTATAGCAATTATAATCACATAACGACTACAATATAATATTGATTAGTATTGATCAGAAATAAATTATTTATGTTCTAGTAGTTATATTTCGTAACTAATATATCATGATGTTGATATGTACATACTAGTGTTGATAAAAAATAAAGTATTCATATTACAAGCAAGAGCCAAGCCACATGCTAAGGTACCCGGGTTGTAGCCCGGGTACCAATTTATTATCTAAGTATATATATAAAATTTAATTTTTATTTTTCTCTTATTTTATCCATTATTGATTTTTTAGGCCAGGAGCCCATGCTCAATTTTAGCCCGGGAGCCCATGCCCAATTTAATTCCTCTCTCCTTAAATCTCTCTCCTTAAATTTCTCTTGTTTTGTCCGGTGATTGTTTTGACTAATTTATTTTTTACAAATATCGTGATTAATTTGTATGACATTTTATTTTTTATACGTTAGATTTTGGAAGGAAACCAAAAAAATAAATCACAATTAATATCCCTAATCCCTCTTTTACTCTTCTGCCTATTTCTTTTTTCTCCTCATCCGACGTTTCTTCTTCCTCCAATCCTCCTCACCCGCCGACTCATTGCTCTTGCGACTGTTCTCACGATTGCTCCTCCGTAGCTCCGTCGATTTCTTCTAAGTTTGGTCGATCCCTCTTGTTCTCTTCGGTGATTGCTATGCGATTCCTGTTGCTCTCTTTTGATTGCTTCGTGACATTGTGATTGCTCCACCGATCCTTATTCCTCCTTTTCTCTTCTGCTGTTGCTCCGTGATTACTACTACTCTACAACTATTGTAAGTATAAGCGACTGCTATCTCTATTTTAATCTTCAATTAAAATATGTCTGATTTTACCTTGATAGTTATCCCAAGATTTTTTTATCATAGTTAATTGAAATGTATGCCTAATCAATACATTGTTCACTTAATTATATGATTAAAATGCATGCCTAAATCCATCACATTTAAATGCTTAAGCGAATCAAATAACTAGTTTGCATCAATGAAATTACAACAAACGTAAACAAACCTAGTTGTTTGCTTTTACATATTTGCTTATTTTCACTTTTTAATTTTTATTCTATTAATTATTTGCTATCTACAATGGTAAAAAATAATAGTAATGAAATTGCTAAATATGCATGATTAAGTGCTTAATCAAAGTTTTTTATACATTGTTGAAATTAATTAAAGATTTTTTACTAGATATACCACCAAGCTTTAATTTTTAAGGCTTGCTTTGTAGAAAGGGACAACATATTTCTATTTTTTTTATTAATCTTGTTCTTATATAGAATTTAAACTAGTTGATTTCTTAATTACTTTCTACTCCTCTAAATAATGTTGAATTTTTAGCTACTACTGTTGATGTTGAATCTATGCAGGCGAAAGTGAGATTTATATTAGAAAATGTATTAGAAATCGTTATTTAAAATTCATGAGATTCTAAGTTAATCATGTCAAAATTTGTTTGTGTTAGGTTATTTTAATGTCAAATCAAAAAAGAAAAGGGGAAAACAATATTCTATCATTCTTTAAGCCAAGAATTGATAATCCTTCATCATCCGAGAGGGACAAGACTAATACATCCATTCCTAATGAGGAGGTCGAACCTCCTTCTAAATCTCAAAGAGTTGAGTTTGATGAAACTTCACTTGAACGAGATCCTGGATTGCGTATTTCCTTGTGGCGGCATCCTGTTAATTATCGTGATGAAATTAGAAGAGCTTATATTAAAATGGGGTCATATCAACCTAAATTGCAAGAGTACCCACGGTCTGAATCAGGAAAACAACATCGTCGATTTCAATATACATGGTTTAAAAAATTTCCATGGTTAGAGTACTCTCCTTCAAAGGATGCAGCATTTTGTTTTCCATGTTATCTTTTTGAATTAAGTGAAGCACAACAATCTGCATTTACAGTTGAAGGGTTCAAAAGTTGGAAACGCGTTAATGATGGAGCCAAGTGTGCCTTTTTGTCTCACATGGGAAGTTCTAACTCGGTGCATAATAAATCTGCAAAATCTGTTGTTGATGTGATGAATGTAACTCGACATATAGATAAAGTTATGAATCGAGAATTTTCTGAACAGATTCAAAAGAATCAATTAAGGCTTGCAGCAGCAATTGAGAGCGTTCGTTTGCTTAGTTTGCAAACATGTGGATTGAGAGGTCATGATGAATCTTCATATTCCCAAAATCGTGGTAATTTCATTAAGATACTAAAACTTTTGGAAAAATTAAATGTTAGTATTGGAGATGTTATCTTAGAGAAAGCTCTAGGAAATGCATAGTATACCTCACTAGAAGTTCTAAAAGAAATCTTGCATATTATTGGTAACCATGATGAAATTGGAGATTCTAAGTTTTGTATTTTGGTGGATGAAGAGAAGAATGTATCTAACAAAGAACATATGGTTATAATTTTGAGATTTGTTGATGTTAATGGTTTTTTGCGGGAGCATTTCTTCCAAATTGTGCATATTCATGACATCACAGTTGTAACACTTAAGAAAGAAATATGTGATGTTTTCACTAGATATAATCTAGAAATACATAATATGCGAGGTCAAGGGTATGATGGTGCTAGCAACATGTGTGGTGTTTTTAATGGATTGCAAGTTTTGTTTCTTAAAGATTGTCCCTATACATATTATGTGCATTGCTTTGCCCACCGACTCCATGTAGAGTTAGTTGCAGCTGCTGAAAATGAGATCTCTATATATCTTTTCTACATCTTCTTCCAAACGCAATGTCGAGTTACAATCTGCTCAAGTTAATGAAATTGCACGTTATGTTGTTGTTGGTGAACACGAGACTAGGTGAGGAGCTAATCAGATTGGTATTTTGCATTGAGTAGGAACTACTCGTTGGAGCTCCCATTTTGATTCTATTTGTGACTACACGTTGTGCTTGAAATCACTAATGGTTCCTCTACTTTGATGTGTGGGGAAGCTGGTGGTTCCTTAATATTGATGAAGTCTTTTGATTTCATTTTTGTTTTGCATTTCATGCATAAAATTACGACAATCACAGATTTACTTTGTCAAGCCTTGTAACAAAAATCTCTTGATATCATAAATGCAATGGATTTGGTCTCTACAACTAAAGCACTTCTCTCCTGACATTAAGAAATGATGGTTTTGATATTCTTCTTTCACATGTCAAATTATTCTGCACAAGATTGGATGTTGATATATCAGAGATGAATGTTCGTTATAAGCATTCTAGTCGTTCGTGTCAGCAAAAGGATACCATGGTAGTTGAGCATCACTTTGATTATGATATATTTAATGCTGCAATAGATTTCAATTAGAAGAGTTAAACTCTAGATTTAGTGATGACAGTAGAACTTCTTATACATAGCTCTATTTTGGATAAAAAGATAATTTTGAATGGTTCGACATTGATAAGATTTGTACTCTCACTTAGAAGTATTATCTTGAGGATTTCACTGAACAAGAAATGCATAATTTGATGTGTCAACTATATAACATTATGAGCTCGATGTAGTTTATCATGGAATTTTTTTTTAAATGTCCACTATCTTAGAATTGTGCTGAGAGTTATTTGATAGAAAAAATTACAATACTATACTTTGATCAACAAGTTGATCCGTCTAGTTTTAACTTTGCCTGTTTCTACGGCAACTACAGAGCGTGTATTTTTGGCTATGAAGCATGTTAAAATAGTTTTCTATAGTAGAATGGGAGAGGATTTTCTGACAGATTCTTTGATTATCTACAATGAGAGAGAGTTTGCTTCAAGTATTGATTCAAATTCTATAATTGATGAATATTATACTTTGAAGAATCGTAAATCACAACTTCAATAGTATATGTATATATGTGGATCACCTTTGTATCTTTAGAGTTTGGTACTGAAGGTATGCACAACTTCTATGATTATCTTTGTATATGTCTTTTTGTGACTCTTAACTGCTACTAAGTTTCCGCCATGATATCACCTATTAACACAATTTTTAAACTAAGATGAATATAGGAATTTTTCCCCTAATGCCTAGTATGAATTTTGCAGTAAGATCATCATAAATATTTGATGATGCCAGTGTAGTTGTATGGTTTCAGGATAATCCACTTATTATTAACTTTAGCAATCTAGATGTTCTCTTTGTATAAGACTTCTCAAACTATCTTGCTATGCATTCAAAAAAGATTGTGTAATTTTTCTATGTTGCTGATGTAAAATCATGTTGCATACTCTTGATTATGAGTATTTTTTTAACCATTTCTCTGGTATATTGTAGTTTTTTGTCATACGAGATTATGCAAAAGAAACCCTTCCCTTGAGATGGATAGTTTGTCAAAACGCTGAGGCGATTGCCTTTTATGGAGGCAAGGGAAATGAAATGCAATTTCTACTGTAACATTTTAAAAGTTCTTTTGAGAATTTAACCGTAGGGTTTTTCCATGCTTCTCAAATAACTTTAAAATTGCTTTAGCATTTTAAATATCACCATAGCTACTACAAGCTTATCAATTCATTCTTCTTTTCTGTTGAGCATGCTTAGTAGATTCTGCATCATGTTTTTTGTCAATTTAGTCTAAGATTTTCTTATGCCATCTGTTCCTAATTAAGTATCAACTTGGAGTTGTTGAGTGCCAATCCATTTAGAAATTTTCTAATCGGAAACATCAACTGAATCTGTTATTATCTCATTATCGATTGGTATTCTCTCTTGTCCTAGCCTCTTATGCAACTTCACTGAATTTGATTTCTGGAAGTGCCAACTAAACTAGAAAATCAGTAGGATTGCAAGAATCAATTTGTTGAATTACTTAAGAGACAAATCAAGTTTAGAAGGTCTTAGAAGTGTAGATATCATAATTGCAACCATTGCGGTATCGGAAGTCATAGGAGGAAAAGGGAAGTGGTTTTCAGAATTTGATAGGCCTCAAAGGGTTTTGAGATTTCGGTTATGATGGTAGAAGTAATTGATATTTAAATGTAGGTCTGCTACATTAACGGCCCCCCTGGAGTCGGTCTCACGGGTATGGAGGGAGGTAAATTCAGGTACACAAACGAAAGGCGCACGGTGGGGTGATACCCAGGTCGTGAGTTCCCGGGGACGATAGGGACTGTTTTGTGCCAATTTCATATGTTGTTTCTGTACAGCAGAAATCAAAATTCACCCTCCTAATATCTTAGTGCTAAATGAGAGTTCTTAATGAGCTGGTCTCTTTATAAATAAAGTTGAAACTACCTTAACTCTCAAATCCTGAAATTTAAATCCAAGAAGCTATATCTGTCTTGCTGCTGTAATTCTGGAATTTATGGATCTAAAGTTCACTTGAGTTTGGAGTTTAGATCAGATTATGGAATAGGAACTCGATGTATCAGCTGTTCAAAGTTTGAATTAGTTCTGAATAAATATGTATGAGCTGTATTGGAGTTTCTGAATTCCTGATTCCTTAACTTCCTGAATTTAGAAAGTAAAAAAATATTGTATTTAAACCTTGAAAATTCTGGGAGTTGTTTTCTGAAATTGAAGCAGTGAGTGCAGAAATTCAGACAACTACAGAGAAACTTGAATGGTGCAAATTCCATATGATGATTGGGAAGAACAACAACTAAGATTCAACATCTTATCATTCCAGTGCTATATGGTACATTCTTCCAGACTTAACTCTTCAAGACCTAAGCTGAAGATACCTTGAACTCCGAAATTTGAAACTGAAAGCCTTTCAAACCCAGAATTCAGGATAGATGATAAACATAATCGAATGTTGCAATTGCATGAATTTGACAGTTTAAAGCTGTTTGAAGCTGAATTGCATCCTTATTGACATTTGATGTTGTTACTGGATATGGGAAGAATAAAAAAAAAGAGCAGAAAAGGAAAAGAGTTGCTGAATTAGTAAAATTGTGTAAAATCTGCAAGTAATGATCTGAAATTGATATAACAACTATGTGCCAAATTTTATTGCAATTTTTGATCAGCAAATGCTTCCATTTGAAGTCCTATCCATTGCAGTACTAAAAGCTCATCAAGACTTAAGCTGAAACCTCAGCAAATTCACAGTTTCTAAAATTGGAGTCTGAAGTGGCAAATTCCAGAAAACCAGCCTTAATTCTTAAATTCTGGAGTTAGGATTCTAGATTTCCAAAATGCAGAAGATCTTTGGAAGCTGATCTCTGGAAGCTGAGTTGAGTTGGTTCTTAATCTACTCGATATGCAGGCTGATCTCTGTTAAGGAAGAAAGAAAAACAGGAAACAAAGAAAAGCTGGAGTTTAAAAAGGAATCTGAATTTTGAAAAACTGCCATGTTGAATCTGATTTGATGCTCTGAATCTAAATCCGAAATGGAGAAATTCTTTGAGATTAAATTTGAACTTGATATCTAGAAAACTATTAAATATTACATGACTAATGAAATTAATTCTCTCATGAAATTGGCTAGTCGATATCTTTGGTTGGGTCGCGCAATAGAAGAAGCAGAAGCGTATTAGGTGAGGTATGTAAATGTTTTCCCCTTTTCTCCTGTTCGATTGTTTCTTCCTTGTCTCCACCTTCTTCACTCGCCTATTATGCGTTGTCCTTCTCCGTCGAGATCACTTTAATCATGGTCTCTTTTTTTTCCTTGTAACCCAAGATATGAATTGCTACGGGATTATTATGTGTTTAGTCTTTGGTCTATTGATTTGATCCACTTCATCTTTACAGAATGTAACTAGTCATTGTCCTTTTAATTATTTTGATATCACTCTTGCAAAAACCCTAGATCATTGTTTTTGAAAAAATAAACATTATGCAATAGATACATATGCTATGATCTTCTTCACATATTGTATGGACTATTAGTATATTTGATTTTATATTTGTACTTGTGCATTCATATTTGAGCAATGTAAATCTATATTTAAAGTAGCCAAAATGTAAACTTTTCTCATATAGGAGTAAATATGCATTACAAATTTAGAACCGGTGTGGCCAACACACAAGATTACTGCTCGTTAAGATTTTCTTGGATTAAAGTAGAGAAATTACTTTTAATCCCCTACTTAATTCTCTTGGATCCTCCCATCAGAGTTGGTTTTGTTCCTTCTGAATTTACTTCCTCGTATAGGCCTATGACTCCAGTCACACTCTTCTCAAACACTAAGTTGCTTCCTCTAACTCTGAAATTCATTTATATAGAACCTTTCCCTTTGTCTTTCCTACTTTATTGGAGGGCTTTGAAAAAGATGTTAAGATAATAGCTCAGAAAGAGCTGACAAAGATGAGATTGAGATGAATGAATCGAGAGTTCAGGCTTCACTAGTTGCTTACACCCTTGCTTGTGTGTGACCCTATGGTCAAACCCTCTTCATTCAGAGAGGTTGGG
>JBBUKS010000042.1:825040-842869 GCA_038050645.1 Hedychium gardnerianum
TCTCTTTCTCTCAACCTTCCCTCTCTCTTTCTCTCTTTCTCTCTAAATCTTTAGCTTTCAAGCACTCAAGCCAACTTCGATTATCTAGATAACTTACTTTGCAAAATCACTAGTGCTTAATCAACAGTCCCTGTGGATACAATAATCTTTTATATTATTGATGACGTTGTCGTGCACTTGAGGTTACGTAACAAGTTTTTGGCGCCGTTGCTGGGGACTATTTTCGATTAACATTAGTTGATTAGCAATTTAGTTAATCTAGTCTTATTCTTTTTCTATATTTTTCTTTTCTCTTAAATTTTTTTTACTACATGTCTATCCTGTTCTGACTATAATCTTTCAGATGGACATTTTCTCCTTGAATGCAAAGTCGTATGCTCTAATTCAAAGGTTTAACTAAATTAATGTTGTGAATTCTATTAATATCTTTTGTGAAATTTGTGGTGCAACAGGTCATGTGAACGATAATTTCCCAAGACTATTTGACCATTCACATAGAATACATGAAAAAAAAATGGGATATCTTCCCCAACTACACTCAATGGACAAGACAAAATTATTGCAAGATTTGTGAAGAAATAGGTTATACAATAAACAACTGTATTAGGGTATGCAATTTGAAAACACAATTGGATAATCTCAATAGGAAGTTCGATGAAATGGCCTCATCACAATCACACACTCATGACCCTAGTGTGAGGAACCCCCAAAAATTGTTTAGCCACAATCAAGGATATGACAACTATGAAAAAGCTATGAAAGTTCAATCTTCATCCCAAATGGATAGAATATTGAAAATGTTAGAAGACTTCCAATCTTCACAAGCTCAAATGCAAGAGGGTATCAAGAAAATGAATGTTAAGTGTAATGAAATTGAATCAGTATGCATTGGAATGTCATCTCGACTCTCAGCTTGGGAGGAATCAAAGATGAGTGAAGTTAATGAAGATGAGCTTGAGAAACATAAAATTGAGACTTCGTCAAAAGAGTGCACTACTCTACTTCATATACCTCCAAATCTCAAAGATTCAGAAACTTTGTCCTATCCTACTTATGATGATATTGTGTATGGAAGTATAGGGGATTGTACTGTGGAAGCAATGACCAAAGAATCACTTCCTTTGATCACACAATCACTTGAAATTATGGAAACTATAGGTAATGAATTAGTTGTCATTGAAAATGTAGAGACTTGTGCAATAGAGGCAAAGTCCCAAGAATCACCTCTTTTAGTGGCACCACCACCTGAGCCAAAGTTTTTCTTATCTACTTATGAAATCATGTTCGATGATTTTCTCTCTTTGGTGATTTGTATGATTTTATTTGATATATCAAATGCTACTAACCAATTCTTAGTTGAGCATGTTGGTGGAAGGAAGTATGTTGCATGAAAATTACATGAACGAACTCAGGATGAACCTTTGAAGGAGAGCATATTTGTAAAGAAACTTAAAACCCATGGTAAGAGAGTTTTAAAATATCTTACTCCTCCAAGGGCGAGATTTTGATGAACCAAATAAGAGATCGAGCTAATGACAAAAAATAAGCGCTTCTTGGGAGGCAACCCAAGTTCTCTCTTGCTTTCGTTTTCATTTTTTTTTATTTCCTAGTTTTTACTTTTCTAATTCAATCCCTCTACTTTGTTTTTCTTGTTTATTTTTCTTTATGTAGGTGTTATGTATCGAAAGTGCACAACAACGTCATCAGTAATATAAAAGATTATCGTATGCACAGGAAATATTGATTAAGCACTAGTGATTTCGCAAAGCAAGTTATCTAGATGGTCAAAAGTTGGTTGAACACAAGAGAGCTAAGAGAGAGTGTGAGAGAGAGGAAGAGAGAGCAAGAGAGAGAGGGGGAGAGAAAGAGTTGAGAGTGTGAGAGAGAAGAAAGTTGGTTTGGGAGGAATGGTTCTAGGATTTCGGTTTCACTATGATGCTAATTAATGTCCCTATAATATGCTCATCTCCTTATTCTCCACACCTACTCCTATGTAGCAAGGGGTGTCCCTATGTCAAGGTCTTTTAACTCTACAAAGAAGAATAAGTGTCGATGCCCTTTGTCACTATGGGCATAAATGTTCGGTTGAATAAAAATCCTTTGTCACTAAGGATCTCTCGATTATCCAATCTAGTAGCAACATTAACATAGAAGAAAATCTCTTACATCTACATGCATTACTCACATACATATTTCATCAAACATGTACAATGCACAACATAGATACTCCCTAACCCTAGAAATCATAGATCTACTCTATAGAGAAGGAAATACAACCAAGAGACATGAAGTGTAACATTCTACAACTCGATACATAGAGAAGAGAGAAGAGCGAAGAGAATGTTTATCAATGTATTGTCGGTCATCTTGGATGAGTCTCCTTGCTCCAGAGGAGGACGGATCATCGAGGAGGATAGAGATGGAAGCTCAAGGGTTTGCCCCTAAGGGGAGAACCCTTCCCCAAGGAGAGGGATGAAGTCCCAAACCCAAGATGGTTCAAGTAAGGGTTTGCTTGACCCTTTTATACTTCCCCCAAATGGTCAGATCTGGCAGATTTATTGGGCTCCGCCAAAATAGGTTTTTCTTCCATTATATCACTTATCTCAAGTTGAAGTCTGAACCAAAGTAGTATCCCTTTAAATTATCATAAATTTAAGAGTTTATTCTGACCAAAAATCCAACCAAGCCGAAAGTTATGATGGTTTAAAGTTTGGTCTGCAAGTCTGGGTGGATGAGCTCACATGGGAGGCACGGTCGTTCCTTTTAACACATCCTAGATCTGATTATCTTCTGTTTCACTCTGAATAAAAGTTATAGATCTTGAAGTTCTCTACATTTTGTCATTTGAATCAACTCCAAACTTAATCCGTGTGAAAATTTATGCCCGTTTTACTTTTGGTGTGCAGGCTGCCCAGAATCCGACATTGCCTCTATTTTTTAGCTCACACGACTGTGTCTAGGAGACATGGCCTGGACTTGAGGCTGAAATGGGTGGAGGCACGGCTGTACCTGTGAGGCATGGACCAGAGTTGAGGTTGAACTGCCAATGAGACACGGCCGTGTCTGAAAGACACGGCCGTGTCTGAAAGACTCGGCCATGACTCAAGCTTGCCCAGGATTAACACACGACCATGTCTGTGAGACACGGTCATGCATTGACCTCCTTCATATGTATCACACAGTCGTGTCTAGGAGACACGGTCGTGCCTTGAGCTTCTACTGCACCTGAGGCATGCCCGTACTTGGGGAGGCACGGCTTGTGCTCTAGTCGTTCCCTCAGGCACGACCAGGGTTTTTCCTGGATGCTTTGCTTCCTGCTATACTTTCTGCTCTGCTTTTCTGCTTTTCTCTCCGTAAAAGTTTCATTTCGCTCTGAAACACATCATGTAGATTAAAACACGAAAAGAGAAAATCTCCGGACAATATGAAGTAAAAAAGCATGATAACATAATAAAATGAGGTGTGATAGTGTAGATCATGTCAATGAAATATAAGAATATGTGCGTCAAATAAAGTATAAAACATATATAATCTAAGCACATCACACCCCCAAACTTAAACTTTTGCTTGTCCTCAAGCAAAAACCTGCAATCTAGATTCATGTGGCAATGAGGTACATCATAATCCCTAGTGATTCAAATTAATCCTATCTCATAGTTTTATTGGTGAGCATGATACAAAGATTTGTTTGAGAATGACCTAAATAATAGTTCTTCATGCTCGGTACAATAAGTGGCCTAAATTTTCAAGATCAACTCCCAAGCCTAGTCAAGTCGTCATCTAACTGTATTCCTTATGTTCCCGGCGATAGACACTTACTTGCCACACGCATGGTTCATCTTTCTGAATTATACAAGGTCTCAAAGGATAGCTCAAATTAAGAGAAACATAACAGTTATTTCCCTAGTAACCTAACTCAGTCTCAAAGGGGTAAGTTGTTAGTTTTCACTCACGATAATTATTTTTTTTAACTCTTATTCATGTCTTCTTTCTTTTCTTTTCTTTTTTTTTATGTGCTTGTATGTTTAGCACTAAAATAAGTAGAAGATTTTTTATTTTTCCAAATGAGCTGACGTGATCCGAATTTCTCCAATAACCAAAATGTAATTAAGAAATCATCTTAGAAACATAAGTACTAGTTTAGTTTTATGAATCATGACTATTTTTAGATGTATCAATTATCAATATCAAGCATAATGTGAAAGAGATCCTATGACTATGTCAATTTTCAAACTCATACAATTACATACATGCTCACTTCATGCTACTATAGATAGAAAAAAAATAGTTCACTTAACATACTAGCACATGCATTAGCACAACAACATAAATATCTAGAACAAGCATGCTAGAATTCTTGCTATGAGAACAAGTCAGCAATAATATAATGACTGATGCAACTCACAAAGATTTATTATGCAAAAAAAAAGAAATATAACAAAAAACTAACTGACAACCCACTATATATACATCCCCCCAAACTTAAATATTTCATTGTCCCAATGAAAATAAAATGTATTATGGAGGAGGTGGAAAGAAGTTAGAGAGATTATCAAGTGACGTGTGTCAAGTATATAAGTCATTCTACCTCCAAAATCACCCCTTCATTTGGTAATCACACTCCTCCTCCTCATCTTTGAATCCTACATAAAGAAGAATAAACAAGAAAAACCAAGTAGAGGGATTGGGTTAGGAAAACTAAAAACTAAGAAATAAAAGAAAAAATGAAAACAAAAGCAAGAGAGATCTTGGGTTGCCTTCCAAAAAGCGCTTGTTTTAGGTCATTAGCTCGACCACTTATTTTGTTCATCGAAATCTTGCCCTTGGAGGGGTAAGATATATCAAAACCCTCTTACCAATGGATCTGAGTCTCTCAACAAATATGTTCCCCTTCAAAGGTTTGTCATAATGTTGTCTATGTGCATCCTGTGCAAAATATGTCCTGCCACCAACATACTCAAAAAAGAATTGGTTAATAGCTTTATATACACTAAATAAAATCTTACTATTTCCAATCACCGAAGAGACTAAATCATCAAACATGGGTAGGGAAGGCTTTGGCTCAGGTGGTGGTGTCACTAAAAGGGATGATTCTTAGGGCTTTGCCTCTACTGCACAAGTTCCTACACTTTCATCAACCAAAGAAGGTGATTCTTGAGACATTGCTTCCATAACCTATGTCCCTACACCTCCATCCACCACATCTTCATAAACATCTTCGCTCATTTGAGACTCCTCCGAAGCTAAGAGTCAAATGACATTCTAATGGATACTGATACTATTTCATTGCACTTATCATTCTTTTGCTTGATTTCCTCATGCATCAGAACTTGTGAGGCTTGTAAGTTTTCTAACATTTTCAATATTTTTCCCATTTGGGATGAAGATTGAACTTCCATATCATGTCCATAATTGCCTTGTCTCTAATTGTGGCAAAAAAAAAATTTAGTGGTTCCTCACACGAGGGCCATGAGTGTGTGAACGTGAAGAGGCCATTTCATCAAACTTCCTATTGAGATTATCCAATTGTGTACCCTAATGTAGTTGTTGATTGTATGACCTATTTCTTCACAAGCCTCGCAATAATATTGTTCCGGCCACTGAGTGTAGTTGGGGAAGATACCCTATTTTTCTTCATGTATTATATGTGAACGATCAAATAGTCTTGGGCAATTATCATTCACATGACCAGTGTCAATACAAGAGGCACGACTGTGCCTTTTGGGTGTGACCTGCCTTTATTTTTCACCGGTCTTCATCCCATGCCTATGGAAGTTGCCATGGACAACTCGTGGGGTGCTCCCGACCCTAAATTTAATAAAACAAAAAGTTAAAATAACCAAACAAGCTAAAAACTTATATGAAAACAAGAAAGAACTTGGGTTATCTCACAGGAAGTGTTTGTTTACGATCATAAGCTTGCCTCCTTATTAGGTTCTAAATCTCGCTCATGCCGAAGTAAGATATTTTCAAACTTTCTTGACAATGGCCCAAATTGTGGAGAGAGCTATCATCATGGGATCAATATCATGAAGCATCGCTCCCTCCATCTTCATCTCCTTGAAGATTCTTCCTGAGGTCGGAGATAGTTCAGTTGCAACATCTAATCCTGGTCCCTATAAAAACCTACACACCCAATGAAAGAGCACACCTCTCACATGCATGCGAGATATGAAATAACTATAACCAAATTAAATCTAATTATGCATGTATCGAAAAATTATTCACATGCAACAAAATCCATTACATGTACCTCTGTGAAATTTTCTAAAGGATCATGAGAGATACTAACCTTGAAGTGTTAAAGGTACCTAAAGGTTCTAAATAAGTGAATGTGACTTACTCTGGGTCAAGTAATGTCTCTAGCTTTGGCTCAGGTGGTGATGTCTCTAAAGGATGTGATTCTTGGTGCTTTGCCTTTACTAGAAAAGTCCCTACACTTTTATCATCAAGAAATTTAATTCTTGCAACACCCATAAAGTCCAGTGGTTGTATGATCAAAGAAAGTGATTCTTTGGGTGTTGCTTCCATAGCACAAGTCCCTACACTTCTATCCACAACATCATCATAAGTAGTGAAGAGTACACTAACATCAACATCAATAATAGGAGAATCAACAAATTCATTGGCAATCTTAAACTGATCATTTTTATCACCATCATCATCAGAAAAATCTATATCACTATAACAACCTATAACCCTAATAAGTAAATCAAAAAATTTGTAAGCAACCACATCATCATCATAGAATTTGCCAAATTCTTCATCGTTCTTGGCTTCCACTAGCCTTTGTGGAAAATGGATTAGTGGTACATAGGTCCTAAATGGAGGCATTGGGCTGAAATCACTTTTCCTCAGTTTCCCTTTGAGAATGTGGCGGAGATCTAAATTTTTCATTTAGCTTTGGTTTAACCAACCGTTGAGGTAATGGTACCAACCGTTGAGGAAATGATATCAATAGCTTATAGACCTTATTGGCATGGTGGAATTAAGTTTTTATAATTCTTTTGTTGATCATGGTGAAGGCTTGTCAAGTAGTGGCTCAGATTCATCATGGCAAAAAGATTTCTCCTGAGATTTTGAGAGTTAAGGTGGAGGTCTAATAAATTGTGAAGTCAATCTCTCAATTTTGGGATCTAATTTATTGAACCCCTCATTTTATAGCTTGATGTCATTCTCAATCATATTCTTAAAATTTCTTAGTGAGTGAAACAACTCTTGATTAGTGTTCAAATTAACATCCATGGATCACGTTTCTAGAATTATTTGGAAAGGTATCATCCAACTTTTATCTGACCATTCATGTAAGTTTAGTGCCACTTGATCAATTAAGTCATATGTTTCATCAAAAATTGTATTCATCAAAGAACCTTCTATAGCTGAATCCAATAAAGATTTATTTGAGAAAGATATCCCTATATAGAATATATCCACCATCAACCACTTTTCCAAACCATGATTGGAACACTGCCACAATAAACCCTTAAATATATCCCATTCTTTAAATAGTGACTCTCCATCTATCTGAGCAAAGCTTGTGATTTTATTTTTCATATATGTCATCCTACTTAGAGGGAAATAGTGAGTCAGAAACCATTGCTCCAGTTGTTCCCAATTTGTTATGCTTTGTTGAGAGAGAGAATACAACCAAGTCTTTGCTCTATCTTTGATACTGAAAAGAAATGCCAACAACCAAATAGCATTAGCAGTGATTCCTTCACAATTCACCATATTGCAATATTCTTGAAATATCTCAAGGTGTAAATAAGGGTTTTCTAAATTTGTTCCTCTGAATTGGTGATCTTGTATCATGAAAATTAATGTTGGGTCTAGTTGAAAGTTATCAACATTGATTTGAGGTAGAACAATAGGATATCTCTCTTCTTACATTTATGGGTGTGAAAAAATCTCTCAAAGGCCTACCTGCCATATTAGATTTCATTATATCTTGTACAAAAAATTAGTAGGTTTTTAGAAAAAATCACAATCACCTATAAAATAAAATTATTAGAAAAACAAGAATGCAGAATTTAAATAGCATGAAAGAAAAATGCAAAATATATTAACAAGAAGATAGAAGTCTAGAGTAACTAAATTTCTAGTCAACTAATATTAATCGAAAACAGTCCCGACAACGACGCCAAAACTTGTTGTCAAAATCATAAGTGCATGGCTAAGTCATCGAGTAATAAAAATATCAATCTACAAGGACTATTGATTAAGCACTAATCGAGTTTGCAAAGCAAGTTATCTAGACAATTGAAGTTGTGTGAAAGCTTGAGAGCAAGAGCTTAAGAGAGAGAGAGAAATTTGAGAGATCAAGAGGAGAAGGTTTGAGAGAGGGCTTAGGATAGAGGAGGTCAAGAGAAAGCAAGTGGTTGAAGGGAGAAGTTAAAATTACAAGGTATGATTCTAGGACTTTGGTTTTATTATGATGCTTGTTGATGTACTATGAATTGTTCATCCCCTTGCCCTCCATGTCTATATTTGTGTAGGGATACTAACCAAATTATTGGTATAGACCGTGAAGGATACACTGGAGTGTTTATATCATCTCCTTCCAATTTCACTAAGTAGAAGAGGTAACATAGAAAGTCCAATTAAAGGTAACTCTCTATCACTAAGGGCTCCCCGGTCATATAGCACAAGTCACTTCTTAACATTGAATTGGTGAAAACCTATTAAAGTCTAATTAGCTAATCACTTGTAGAGAATTGACCCTCATTTCAAGGTGATGACTCTAGAAAGTCTGATTAAAGATAACCCTTTATCACTAAGGGCTCCCGGTCATACAATCTAGATCCTCTCCTCTACATGGTGACCAATCCTTCATATCTCTATGCATACACTTCACACACACACTCAATCGAACACAAATAAGACATCACACACATCGAACATGTCATAAACACGTCACTGAACAAGAAAATTGGCAAATCCATAGTTTATACATTAACATCACATCGAAACTACTTCCTACATCCCAAAATTTGGAGGACTACTCCATAGCAATGAAAACACAACCAAAAGACATGAAGAATAGCATTCTACACCTCAAATCATAGAGAAGAGAGAAAAGAAAGCTTTACGAGATTATGTCGATGTCTTTAGGAGAATTTCCTTTCTCCGAAGGTGGATGGATTATCGTGGTGGCTCTTGGTTGGTGGCCCTAGGGTTTCCCGCAAGGGGAGAACCCTCCTCCCTCCAAAAGGGGATCTCATCCCCCTTTTATATGTGGCCTACATGGGCAAGGAGGCTCACCACACAGCCGTGCCATGGCAAAAACTTGGAGTGGGGCACGACCTAGCCATGCCTCTTGGGCATGGCCTGACTATGGGGGCTATTGGGGCTAAAAGAGAGGCATGACCGTGCCTTTGAGACCTCTTTCTAAAAAGTTGAGAGTTCCTTCTAGAAAGACATGGTTGTGCCAGGGAGGCACGACCGGGCCATGAGGCTTGCTAGATAGTTCGGCCCTGGTCACTTGGGAGACAAAGTCATGCCTGTGAGGCATGACCATGTCTTGGCCAATGAATGCATGCTCGTGACTTGAAGAGGCACGACCCTGCTTGTTGGTTTTTCTACCCAATCTTGCCCTAATATCCATTTTAGCTCCAAATTGCATCATGTCAACCAAAAATACAACAAAGCAGATCTCCGAACCAAAGGACTAAAAATATGACCTAAAATAAAATAGGGTGCGATAATGTAGATCATACTCAATGAAATACAAGTAGATGTGCAACAAACAATGCCTAAAAACATTTATAATCAATGCACATCATACCCCTTTAAGATTTAGTTAGGTTACTGGGTAAATAACTGTTATGTTTTTCTTGATTCCGAGCTATCCTTTGAAATCTTATGTAGACTTTGAGAGGGTTGAACTATGCGTGTAGTAGGTAAGTGTCTATCACCGGAAGCATAAGGAACATGGTTAGATGATGACTTGACTAGGCTTGGAGATTAACACTTGAAAAAATTAGGTCACTCATTGCACCGAGCATGGAGAACCTCTACCTAGGCCATTCTCAAACTACTTTTGTATCATGCTCATCAATGATAGGATTAAACTATTTCACTAATGATTATGATGCATCATTTCCCATGGATTAGAAGTGTCCATGGTGCACGACCATGCCTAGCACTAGCAGTTTGTCATGGCATGGTCGTGCCGCGTTACTTATGTCCCATATAGCAGACTTATAAAAGGTGTTTGAGATCCCCTTTTCAAAAGGAGAAGGGTTTTTCCTTTTAGGGAACCCACAAGGTCTAATTTTGAAGCCGTTTTAATAATTCGTCCACCTCTAGAGCAAGGATTTCATCTAAAGACACTGGTGAAGTCTTTATAAGCATTCCCTTCTCCTCTCTTTGAGATTTCGATTGTAGAATGCTTCTTTCATTGTCTTTGGTATGTAAATCCCTTGCTATGGAGTAGATCCTTGAGATTCTAGGATGTAGGGAGTAGTTTATGACTTATTCTATGTGTGTGGTATCTTGTTTGTGTGTGGAGAGGATATCCCATTAATCGAACTTTCCATAGTCATTATCTTGAAATATGGACCAATTCTCTGCAAGAAATTAGCTAACCAGTATATTATATATATTTTTAGGCATTGTTTGTTGCACACCTACTTGAATTTCATTGTGTATGATCTACATTATCGTACCCTATTTTATTATATTGTCATGTTTTTAATCCTTTGGTTTGGAGATATGCTCTCTTTATATTTTGATTGATAAGATGCAATTTGGAGTTAAAATGGAGCAAAATAAACATTGGAGCAACATTGGGGAGAAAAACCAGCAAACATGGCCATGCCTCTTCAAGGCATGATCGTGCCTTTATTGGCCGAGAAATGGTCATGCCTCATAGGCACGACCGTGTCTCCCAAGTGACCAAGACCAGCTCTCTAGCAAGAATCATGGTCCGTCCGTGCCTTTTCAGAAGGTGCTTTAGCAATTCTAGCAAGAGACACAACACAACCGTGCCAAAAGGCACGACCGTGTCTCTCTTTTAACCATGCCCTTAAGAAAATCCAAAAGCCCCCATGGCACAATCGTGCCCAAGAGGCATGGTTGTGCCCCACTCCAGCCTCTTGCCATGGCGCGACCATACCATTGAGGCATTGCCATGTGCCGAGCCTCCATGGTCGTGTGAGATGCCTATTTAAGGGGATGAGATCCCCTTTTCAAGGGAGGAGAAGTTCCCCTTCAAAGGAACCTATGAGGTCCATTTTCGATCATATTTCATTGATTCGTCCAACTTCGGAGCTTGGATGTCATCTGAAGATAATGATATCAACTTGATAAGCATTTCTTCTTCTCCATTCTCATTTGGATTGTAAGAATGTTTTCTTCTTATATTTGGATTGTAATTTCCTGGCTATGGAGTAGATCTCCCGAATTTTAGGATGTAGGAAGCAGTTTAATGTAATGTTGATGTATAAACTATGAATTTGCCAATTTTCTTATTCAATGGCATGTTTATGACGTATTTCATGTGTGTGATGTCTTGTTTGTGTTTGATTAAATGTGTGAGTAGTGAATGCATGTGGATGTGAACGGTTTATCACCATGTAGAAGAGAGGATTTAGATTGTATGACTGGGGAGCCCTTAGTGATAGAGGGTTACCTTAACCAAACTTTCTAGAGTCATCACCTCAAAATGAGAGCTAATTCTCCATAAGAGATTTGCTAATTAGAGTTTAATGGGTTTTCACCAATTCAATATTAGGAAGTGACTTGTGTTAGTTAGATTTATGACCGGGGATCCCTTAGTGACAGAGGGTTACCTTTACCAGACTTTCTACGTTACCTCTTTTACTTCGTAACATTGGAAGGAAATGGTGTAGGCACTCCGGTGTAACCTTCACGGGTTCATATCGATAATTTGGTTAGAATCCCTACAAGGGTATAAACATGGAGGGTAAGGTAATTAACAATTCATAATACATCAACTAGCATTATAATGAAAACAAAATCCTAGGATCACCTTCCCAAACCAATTCCTCTCTTAGCAAACATCCATTCTCATCTTGGACCTCTCTCTCTCTCTCCCCCCCTCTAGTTCTCAAGCTTTCACAACCTTCAATTATTTAGATAACTTATTTTGTGGACTTAGCTAATGCTTATGATGCGCATAGATTATATATGCTTCTAGACATTGTTTGTTGCACATCTACTTGTATTTCATTGATTATGATCTACATTATCGAACTCTATCTTATTATATTGTCATGCTTTTACTCTATTAGTTTGAAGATCTGCTCTCTTTGTGTTTTCATTTACAGGATGTCATTTGGAGCTAAAACAAAGCAAAATGGACAATGGAGCAAGCTTGGGGAGCAAAACCAGCAAGCATGGTCGTGCCTCTTCAAGGTACGGTAGTGTCATTCTAGGCCAAGCATGGTCATGCCTCACAAACACGGTCGTTCCTCCTTAGTAGCTCCATCCAGCAGAACTTCAGAACCTCCCACGAATAAGCCATGCCAAGAGGCATGATTGTGCCTTATAATAGCGGTGCCATCAACATTTCTAGAACCTTCCATGATCAGGCTCTACAAAAAGGCATGGTTGTGCCTCCTCATGAGCATTAGCAGTAGCTGGACCAGAATCTCCCACGGGCAAGTTGTGCTTAAAGGCACGACCATGCCTCATTTCTAGCTTTCCACTTGAAGAAACTAGAACATCTCACGTCCAGACCATGCCGAAATGCACAACCATGTCTTCTTCAAACATGCACCCATGTTTAGGTTGTGCCCTTTGGGCATGACCATGCCTTTTTCCTAGATCTCCCTATGGCATGGCCATGTCTCATAAGCACGACTGTGTGGCAATAAGACATAGGAGATCCCTTTTTCAAGGGGAGGAAAGGTTTCCCCTTTGTGGGAATCTACGAAGTCCATTTCCTAGCCGATTTCCACTATCCATCCACTTCCAGAGCAAGGATTTCATCCAAGAAGACCGGCAAAGCATCGATAAGTATCTCTTCTTCTCTACTCTTTGTATTGATTGTAAGAATGCTTAATTTGTTATCTCTTGCTTGTAACTCCTTTGCTATGGAGTAAATTTCCTAGATTCTAAGATTTATGGAATAATTGTGATGTGATGTTCATGTAAACACTATGGATTTTCCAATTTCCTTATTCTATGAAGTGTTTATGGTTTGTTCTATGTGTGTCATGCTTTGGTTATGTTTGATCTAATGAGTGTGTAAAATGTATGCATGTGAATCTGAAGGATTGTCATCATATAAAGGTGATGCTTTAGATTGTATGACTAGGGAGCCTTAGTGATAAAGGGTTGCCCTTTAATTGGACTTTCTAGAGTTATCACCCTGAAATGTGGTCGATTCTCCATAAGGGATTTGCTAATTAGAGTTTAATGGGTTTTCACCATTTTAATGTTCGGAAGTGACTTGAGTAATCTAGATTGTATGACCAGGGAGCCCTTAGTGAGAGAGGGTAGTCCTTTAACCAGACTTTCTATTTACCTCTTCTACTTAATAGCATTGGAAGTAAACGGTGTAAGCACTCTAGTGTGAATTTTGCGAGTTTATACTAGCAATTTGGTTAGGATCGCTACAAAATTATAAATATGGAGGTAGGGAGATGAACAATTCATAGAATCATCAACTAGCATCATAATGAAACCTAAGTCATAGGATTGCCTTCCCAAACCAACTTCTCTCTCAATAATCAACCTCTCCCATCGTGGACCTCTCAACCTTTCTCTCTCTCACTCTCTCTCTCTCAAATTCTAGTTCTAAAGCTTTCACAACCAAATTTTGATAGTCCAGATAACTTGCTTTGTGGACACATTAGTGCTTAATACACAGTCCCTAAGGATTGATATTTTTTATTACTTGACGACTTAGCCATGCACTTGCGATGAGACAATAGCTTAATCAACAGTCCCTATGGATCAATATTTTTTATTACTTGACGACTTTATCGTGCACTTGCGGTGAGATAATAATTTATTGGCGTCATTGTCGGTGACTATTTTAGATTAACATTAGTTGATAAGCAATTTAGCTCAAGACGTTGTTCATTTTGTTAATAAATTTTTGTATTTTCTTGTTTTGTGAATAACTTTGCAATTTACTTTGCTTTCTTCAATTCTGCATTTACTTTTGTGCAAATAATTCTAGTATGAAACTTTGACTAAAAGGATTTGAATTTGTTCTTTTGTGAAAAGATCTAATATTTCAGGAAATCTTTTACATATTGATTATGATATTGACAAAATATGAAGAACATCTCATCATGGCAAACAAGTCTTTGAAAGATTATGTCGCTCCCTTATCTAGAAGGGGATTGGATCCTGTTGTACCTCAACTGATTTATTCTCAAAATTTCATACTTAATCCAACATTTATTTCCAAGATTCAAGAAGATAAATTTGGAAGGTCAGATTTTGAAAATTTGTATCAACATCTTGTGGAATTCTACGGATATTGCAATACATTAAAATATGAATGGGTTCCGGAATGCACAATTTGGCTACTAGCATTTCCCTACAACCTTAGAGATTTAGCCAAAACTTAGTTAAATACTTTATCACCCAAAAGCATCAAGACTTGGGATGAATTAGAGCAACAATTTTTGAATAAGTATTTTTCACCATGAAAAACAATCTAAGGAATCAGATTATAAGCTAAACATCAAAAACCTCAACTTCTAGGATGGTATTTAATGGCATCTCATGCCTTGTAGTAATGTTCCCTGTCCTTTGGCAACAATTACATGCCATTACGAAATTCTTAGAGTCCTTGAAGATATGGGGCCAATAAAATCCTACTTGTAGAATTTTTGCTGCAGTTTTTATTGCCCCGGAATGACCTCCATAAGCGAAAGAATAACAATGATAAAGGATATCATGAATCTCTTCGTCTAGAACACATCTTTTACAAATTTCATATGCACACCTTTTATGCAAGAATGGTTCATCCCAAATAAAATATTTGGCATCTATGAGAAATCTCCTCCTCTGTTGATAGGTGTGCTCTTGGGTTAGAATTCCACATGCTAAGAAATTTCCTAGATCTACATACAAAGCAGCATACTAACTTCTAACTGCTAAAAATTGCTTATCAGGAAAGGAATCATTATCGGTTTTCCATTCTCCTTCTCATCTACGACATAATGGTTTAATCAAAAAAGATAATCAACTACTAGATTTTTTGAACCTCTTTTATCCTTGATTTCCATATCAAACTCTTGAAGCAATAATATCCATCAAATGAGTTGGGGCTTTGTATTCTTCTTGTTCAATAAATATCTGATTACCGCATGATCTGTGTAAACTATCACTTTTGATCCTACTAAATATGACCTGAATTTGTCAAATGCAAATACCATGGCTGGCAATTCCTTCTCCGTTGTAGCATAGTTTACTTGAGCATCATCTAAAGTCTTTCTTGCAAAATGTTTGACATATAACTTCCTGTCTTTTCACTGCCTTAACACTACTCCAACCATAAAATCGCTAACATCACACATAATTTCAAAAAGAAGATTCCAATATGGAGCTTGCATTATTGGGGTTGTCACCGAAGCTATCTTTATCTTATGAAAAGCTTCCAAACATTCTAGATTAAAATTAAATTTAGCATCTTTTAAAAGTAGATTAGTCAATGATTTGGAGATTTTGGAAAATTCTTTAATGAATCGTCGGTAGAATCCAGCATGCCCAAGGAAACTCCTTATTCCCTTCACATTTATTGGAGGAGGTAACCTCTCGATGACTTCAATTTTTTGCTTTATCAACTTCAATGCCCCTTTCAGAAACTATATGTTCCAAGACTATCCCTTTTCTTACCATAAAATGATGTTTCTCCCAATTTAAAATCAAGTTAACATCTTCACATCTTTGCAAGACTTTAGAAAGATTTTCCAAGCATGAATCAAAACTGATGTCATATATAGAAAAATCATCCATAAAAGCCTCCATTATGTTTTCAATAAAGTCAAAGAAAATAGCCATCAGACATCTTTGGAAAGTAGCTGGAGCATTACAAAGGCCAAAGGGCATTCTCCTTTAAGCAAAAGTATCATATAGACAAGTGAATGTAGTCTTTTCTTGATCATTCAGATGAATTGGAATTTGATAGAAACAAGAATATACATCCAAATAGCAGTAGTGTGAATGTTTGGCCAACTGCTCCAACATTTGATCAATGAAAGATAAGGGGAAATGGTCTTTTCTTATTTCCTTATTCAGTTTTCTATAATCAATGCACAACCGCCATCTTGTAACTATCCTTGTGGGAATTAACTCATTATTCTCATTTTTTTACTACCATCATTCCTCCTTTTTTTGGGACCACATGAACCAAGCTCACCCATTCACTATCTGAAATTGGGTAGATTACTCCTACATCCAACAATTTCAATACCTCCTTTTAGACCACCATTTCATATTCGAGTATAACCGTCTTTGATGTTTTATTGAAGATTTATAATCATTTTTCAGCAAAATCCTATGCATGCACAAAGAGGGATTAATGCCCTTTATATCCTCAATAGTGTATCCCATGACTTTCCTATGCAGTCTGAGTTCTTCAAGCAACTTCTGGATTTAGGACTCATTCAAATCAGCATTTACATTCATAGGGTATGAGAAATTCATACCTAAGATTTGAAGGGAGTTGATTCAATTTAATAGGAGGAACTTTTACCTTTATTTCTCCATTGTGTTTTGGCTTAAAATTTCTAGACTTCTCTTCAACCATAAATAGATCCGGATTTTCATCCATCCACTGTAAAGAGTCAAAATATCCCTCATCTCCTTTTACCCCCTCATTCAACATTCTGCTTCTTATTTCTTTCTAGACAATTCTGTGTAACACTTTGATATTGCCACATGTGTCCACTTCAGATAATAATTTTGCATCTTTAGACAAATCAAATTCAACTTTTTCTCCATCTATCATCGATAAGAGTTGATGATTTTGACTTAAATTAAGGAACCAACTGTTGCAAGAAACGGTCTTCCTAGTATGAGGGGGGTATGCATGTTTTCTTCTATATCCAACACCATAAAATCTGCAGGTACAATCTAATTTTTGATCTTAACTGGTACATCCTCAATTACTCCCAGAGGATGCTAGCTCGAATGATCTATAAGTTGCAACGTTACATTATTGGGTTTCAGTTCATTAATTCCAATCCTTCTACATAATGTATGTGGCATAAGACTCACACTACATCTTAGATCACAGATGACTCTATCAATGTTGACATTGTAGGATCGAGGGCATGTGAGGGGAGGGGGTGAATCACGTGTCCAAAAAAAAAACTTTTCTTTTTGGTTTTGAAATCTCGTTGAAAGTTTCGAGTACGCGGCGGAAAAATGAAAAGAAAATAGAAAAGAATGTACACAATTGGTTTACTTGGTTCGGAGCCTTCGCCGACTCCTACTCCAAGGCCTACGAACCTTCAGATCGTATTGTTGAGCAATCCACTAATATCCTCTTCCGGCAACCCATGAAAGAGTGATCCGATTACAAAATAAAGTTGGTGTAACAAACCTACACCAACTAATGCAATTAAGAAAATTAAATAAATATAAAACACTTGTTACCCAACACTTAGAATGAAGATGATGCTGGCTTGACTGCTGGTGAAGATCTCGGTGCAGAATGTTGCTTGAGTGGGTTCTTTTGCGCAGAGAGTCGAGATAATCATTCTGAATAGTTTCGTCGTTATTGTTGTTGTCTCAAACGCAGGGCCTCCTTTTTATAGAAGATCTTGACCTTATCCGATCCACTGAACTCGGGATCAATTTTCACTGTACGAAGTTTATCGGTCGACTGATCCTCCATGA
>JBBUKS010000042.1:846035-857309 GCA_038050645.1 Hedychium gardnerianum
GCCTAGTAGCTCCCCCTTGCTTTTCCGATTCAAACATAATCTCATTGAAATCAACCCCCCCCCCCCCACCCACGGTAGGGCCTGTAACTCATGAATACCTATCATTCGTCTAATAAGCTATCATGTTGGAGCGCCACCACAAGATTGCCATATAGTCCAGAGAATCTCCATAACGAAAGGTCATGTCGGATAATGCAGTCTATATGACCCGATGAATAAGACCGGATACTTACGTTGAATGGTTCTCGCCATAACAAAATTAGTCCCCCACTCTGCTTCTCACTATCAACCACAAACCTACCCTTAAAAGCCAGACTACTGATTCATCCCTGACACTGAGTTTCAATAACCTTCGTCTCACACAGAAAAAGTAATGATGGGCTTCTTTAGGCGATAAGCCGCCGCAATTCCCGGATTGCACATAGGTTCCCAAGCACACGAGCATTCCAAGTTAAACAACTCATTGGGTTCAGCGGGGCTGCTCCGCAGCCTCCACCGTTGATAAACACACATTGATACCATCACCCGTCACCCGTCACCCGCAAACCTTCTTTACACTCACTGAATTGATGTACGCTGCAAGTATTGTCCGCTTAGTGCTACATAATGGATAATGGTTAGCTAGCTCCATCACATCAACCGTCGATACACTGCGTGCCTTCTTCTTCCATTTCATCGTTCTTACAATAGCATGAATCTGACCACTCGAAATTGTTCTACCCAGCATCCGGCTAACAACAAATGACTCTTCCATCTTCGTAGCGCAAGTTGCAACTTGGTTGTTATGTTGCACCTCACTGTTATCCATGTTATACATATAATTTTCCTCCGCCTCACTATGTACACACGAAGACTCAGATACCGTCCTGACCATTGAAGCTAGGATTAATGCCAACGACTCCACAGCGTCAGGCCCGTCCTCTTGAAAAGGTTGGCAAGAGGAGCCATTCTGAACAGATCTGGAACCCCGAGGTGAATGAATTTCCTCTTGCCATCCATCGTCAGCGTTCTAATCCAATTCCCGTACTTCATGTCAACTTTCGAGACCCTCGTCTCACCACAATCCATGAGAACATGTCCTAGCTTCCCACAATAATGACAAAAATTGGGAAGACGTTCATACAACAGACAATACATATTGCTTCTGTTGCTCCCTTTGGCTTAACCCAAACTCCTTGTCTCAGCGATCGGGAGACATCCAGCACCACCCAAATTTTAGCATATTTTCTAACACACCACCCATCGTCCCCAGAATCAACCATAAGCACCTTCCCAATCCTTGAACCAATAAGGTGTAAGATAGACGAATCCATAAATGCAAAAGGGGTGTTGTGGCATTGCACCCAGATAGGGAGTTCAATAAATATCATGTCAGATGGTTGCTGGAGACCCACGGGTTCCTTAAAAATGATTAGATCCTTGAAAAAGGACCATGATCCATCCATAAGGGCTCGACGTCGATCTGCCATTGAAGAGAATTCTAGGAGGAAGAGATTTTCTCCAACCACCTCAATGTTAATCGGCTTCTTCGCTTGTAGAATTCTGGGCATCTGAGATATGAAAGCTTCTCTATTCACCACCTTGGAGGAAAATACCTTGCCCATCAAACTAGTTGCTAGTCTCTGCTTCCCCATATTCACCATGGCCTTCGATATCACAACTAGTTTCTTCTCGTTGCTAGACGTAACCTTCAACATGGTAACTCGCTTGGCAAGTTCTTCTGGATCCATAACAAGCCTACTTTCTGGCACACTATCTTGAAGAGAAACCTATATAACCTTCAGTCGACAAGACATTATCTCTCACTGAACCCTAGCCGTCTCTAGACGAAACCCTAAGGGATGAGAAAGAGAATTGTAATAAAACTTTTAATATAATTAAATTCTTATTTGCTCTAATTATCTATAACATAAATTATATATATTAAATTGGTAAAAAAATATTCTAACTTTAAAATTTGGACAGGGAATATTGCTACAAACTCGAACACAATTGTTTGAAAGGAAATTATAAAAATTGAAATTGCTTTACAATTTTTTATGTAACTAATTAACTAGAACTCCACGCACCCAAATAAGTGATGAAAGTTAAACGCACTTTTACGAATGGCAAAACCAATTTTACCCTGGTCCCACGTGCCCTTTTTCTGCCCATGCCAATCACAACACAAATGAATTGTCGGTGTAGTTTTATTTTTTCTGAAAAAAGTTATGGTTTGAATTTGAAAAAAATCAATTTTAGGGCATGTCACAAATCTCACTGGCAGCCCCCCGTGACGCTGTTTATTGATTGCAGCATTACATATGCCTCTCATCGTCGCCGCTACCTTTCTTGCACTAGAAGCCGCAAGGACCCACACGCATACTCTCTCTCTCTCCTCAATACAAAGGTCAATATTAGTGCGACATTAGGTTCGCATGCATTAATACAGCAGAGCCATAACAATACACTGGTGAAACTTCAAACCTCAGATAAATTAAAATTTAATCGAGAATGAGTTTGGTCTGGTTCCTCCGCGGGCACGGCACTCAGTGCATTTGACCAGCAAGCCCGTGGATTATTTATTAGTGCTGTCCAAATGCACCGCACTTGAACACGACGTAGATCTGCGGATTATATATTATTTTCTTTATTTTAAATTCTATCACTTCCTTGGACCCATGTTTTAATCTTCCTTGAGAATCCGAAAATACTTTTGTATGTGAATTTAATAAAACGGTTACTGAATATAACTGGAGCATTGCATTGCTTCAAAACTGAACCAAGAATCCATCCTCGCTTCTCAATTATGGGGAAGGATTGTGGGATGATTTTAGTAATATCAAAAAAATCCTATCCTTTCCCTTTTCCCTGCCCTGAGGTAAATAAAAAAATAGCGTTCATGTGATGCCCTCTTCCCTCCATTAATCCATGAGATCTCTATAATAAACGATGAGGCGGCCATTTTAGATCTACTTCCTGCCTTTCTCTTTTCTTCCTCTCGCCTTTCTTCTTTTTTGTACTGCCACATAGTGAGTTGAGCCACAGCTGTCCAAGGATCCCATCCTTGGAAGCCAAGCCTGCCTTAACGATGATGATGGCAAGGACAGGGATCAGCCCCTTGCCCATTCTCTTCTTTGCTCTACTGCTTCCTGCGAGTGTTCTCGGGGATGATCCTTACAGGTTCTTCACTTGGAATATCACCTACGGAGACATCTCGTCCGCAGGTGTCAAACAACAGGTACACTAGCTACTGAAATCATCTTCGGACTGTTTTTTATGTTTCTGATTCTGCTTCCTTAGTAGAATATCATTGTTTTTTTTTCTCTGTTTTTTGCAGGGAATTTTAATCAATGGGCAGTTTCCGGGGCCGCAGATCGAAGCTGTCACCAACGACAACATCATCGTCAATGTCTTCAACAGTCTGCCGGAGCCATTTCTCCTCTCCTGGTCAACCCCTCTCTCTCTCTCTCTCTCTCTCTCTCAAAACAGGAATCATATGTATGAGGTTCTTTATGAAGTAAAATCGAATTTCTTGTGCTGGAGAACCATGAGAAGGTTCAGATCTCTGGAATTGGAACAGAGCCAGGGCTAAGTGAGCATTATGAGAGTGACGCGGCCTGTGGCATTCGGGAACATTGTTTGATGTCTTTTAAAATTCTAGATCTGCAGATGGTGTGACATTTAATGCAAACTGAGGAAGTTTTTAATGGGTTGAGTTGAACCATGTCGGCGGGGAGGATGACACTGTTTACATTACAATATTATAATTGTTTGACAGGAACGGGATACAACAGAGGAGGAGCTCATGGCAAGATGGTGTTTACGGCACCAACTGCCCTATCCCGACTGGAAGAAACTACACATATGTTATGCAGTTCAAGGACCAAATTGGTAGCTTCTTCTATTTCCCCTCTCTGGCATTTCACAAGGCAGCTGGTGGATTTGGTGGCATTCGAGTCCTTAGTCGTCCCTTAATCCCTGTCCCTTTCCCCCCGCCTGCTGGCGACTTCACTCTTTTGATTGGAGACTGGTACAAGGCTAATCACAGTGTATGCAAACTAAACAAGATTCAGATTCGTGTCGATTATATAAATTTGTGCCATCTTGATATCTAAACGATATTTCTTCTTCTTGTCTGAAGGTCCTGAAATATGTATTGGATAGTGGAAGAGATCTTGCTCCACCAGATGTAGTTCTCATTAATGGTCGTGGATCCAACGGGAACGCTTTTACCGTCGACCAAGGTTTGCAAACTTTCATCCACAATATCAATACAAGACAGACAAACCAATAGTTGTATATGTTTGCCTAATACTTTTGAACTTGTTTAGGTAGAACATACAGGTTTAGAATATGCAATGTTGGTTTGTCTACATCTCTGAACATAAGATTTCAAGGTCATACAATGAAGCTTGTGGAGGTTGAAGGTTCCCACACCCTCCAAAACATCTATTCTTCACTTGATGTTCACCTTGCTCAATGTTACTCAGTTCTTGTCACTGCCGATCAACCCCCATTGGACTACTACATTGTGGCTTCGACTCGTTTTACTACCACGGTGTTGAGCACTACTGCTATCCTCCATTACAGTAACTCCGGTGGAAGATCTGCTGGACCACCGCCAGGAGGACCGACTATCCAAATTGATTGGTCTCTCAATCAGGCGAGATCAATTCGGTATTCCTTCTTCTTGAAAAACAGTCATGATGCTTGAAATAGTAGCAAAGTAGAGATATTAGTTAAACAGTATTATTTGGACAACGGTCCTTGACCAACATTAAGTGTTTTCCTGTTCAAATAGTCCTTGACTCAAACATCGTACTCGAGTCTGAATACTTGTCTCTAACAGATATTGTCCAGTTACAAGCCTATATTCTAACTTGTTTTTCCTACAAAAACAAAACAAAAAAAAAACAGATGGAATTTAACAGCCAGTGGCCCAAGACCAAACCCTCAAGGCTCATATCACTATGGGCTCGTTAACACTACAAGAACCATTAGGCTTGCAAACTCTGCGCCAATCATCAATGGCAAGCAAAGATATGCAGTTAACAGTGTCTCCTTTGTTCCTGCTGACACGCCACTGAAATTAGCTGATTTTTACAAGATCTCTGGAGTGTTTTCTCTCGGAAGCATTCCAGATAACCCAACGTTCGGCGGTGGGTATCTCCAGACATCCGTTATGGCTGCCAATATGCGTGAGTACGTCGAGATCATCTTCGAGAACTACGAAAACACAATGCAGTCGTGGCACATTGATGGATACTCCTTCTGGATTGTCGGGTACTACAGATAACCCTATTTAGTAGCTGAAGATCTCGAGTGAGTTAGTCACTATTTCTAACTCAAACTTTTTCTTGCAGAATGGATGGAGGTCAATGGTCCGCGACAAGCAGGAGAAATTACAACCTCAGAGATGCTGTTGCCCGGTGCACGGTCCAGGTATTTCTGGAACCTTTCTCCATCGTAAGCAGTAACCCTAATTGCCATATTGTTCATGTAACATTCTTTTTATTTGCTTGTTTTCAGGTGTACCCAAAATCTTGGTCTGCTATCTACATGCCTTTGGATAATGTAGGGATGTGGCATGTGAGGTCAGAGAACTGGGCTCGCCAGTACCTGGGCCAGCAGTTCTACCTCCGGGTGTATTCGCCCGCAAATTCGTGGAGGGATGAGAGTCCAATTCCAAGGAATGCCCTTCTCTGCGGCCGTGCTGCTGACCGCCGGACAAGACCACTGTGATATAGCTAGAGCAAGCTCAGTTCTTGTCACGATGGGGTGACCAAGTCATAGTAAAAACCAGCAATGCAAAGCACATCAGGGATTAAGTCTTGCTTTTCATCTTTGCTACGTCAATTCATATTTGAAATTCTAGTATGTATGAATATATCTTCTTTTTCCCTTGTTATTGGCGTTGCAGCGTTTTTGTTGCTCTGCACTACTATTTATGATTCAACTTAAGTGTTATCCTAAGATGCTTTAATAATGCTAATGAATGTATTGTTGGGCTCCAAGATCACAGTTTATGGAAGCTGTGTGATCATACCATGAAGGAAAATTTCCTGATTGACTCATTAGTTAGAAACACTTTTTTTCCCCTTGGAAATCAAATAGAAGGGGCATCATCAGCATCGCAAAGGGACATCATAACGACCACTCATCACAATATAGCACTTTACAAGTTGGAGGGCTTGGCTAGATAGCTCAGAGAGTTCACGAATATTGAACTTCTTGAATCTCTGCAAATATGTGGATCATCTAATCAACTACAATCTAAATACCTTTTGAAAGTAATATAATTACAAAAGGTAATTTTCAAGGCAACAACGATCGAGTTTTCAATTCTCTAATCAATACTAATCCTTCAAGGAAAGCCTTCAACTGTTAAAGGGTGGCTTAAGGTATCATAATTAGAGGTTAAGTAGTTGCACGAGGGAAGTGCTTATCACTTGTCCTCTGCAAGATCAAGTATGCCTCAGTGAGGAAAGCCTTCAATACTTATTGATGCATCAAAAATCCACCTCTTACTTGGACGTCAATGTCAAAGCTTTCTATGAACCTACGTGAATTAACAAGCGTCAGAAGATGTTAGAGATATTTGGAAAAGCCCCGCCGATGCTGAAAATAAACTCTTGTGAGATAGAGAGTGGAATGTAGTAATAGAGGACGAGAGAATGAGGATCAGATCCTTTTAACATTGTTGATGTTATCTCTTTTATATGATTGGTCCTTTGGGTCATATAAATGGTCGTTTCCAGCAGTATGGACACTAATAAGGATATGCCCAGTGATGGTCTAGGCTTGCGCAAACCATTCCTTAGCGTGGTGTTTTTCTACCAGGCTTACCCAATTATGGTCAAACTCTCCTAGTCGTATGTTGTTGTGGCTTCTTCTAACATGATACCTATCCAATTGTGGTTCATTTAATTTTGTCGTACCCTCAGGGGAAAAGTCATTTCTGTCAGGATTATGCCTAAGGATGATTAGGGTTGGTGGCCTTAGTGAGGTTGGAGAGGACTTGATATGTTTGAATTATGTATATATTTTCAGTCTTAGTTAACATGTATTTATCATATTATATGAGCATATTTTGCACAAACTTCTAACTTTTGGATCCATTTCAACATTGTAGTATGAATTGATTGTGATCCATTTCAAAATTATGTTAGGATTCCCCTACTTTTTAGGAGACGATGTCAAAGCTCTAAAACTATAAATGTAAGCAAGGGACAGTGGTTTAGAGGATGAAGTGATCGGCGGGATCAAGGGGATCTCTCGATTGCGTGACAAGGGATTGAAGAGGAGGTAGCATCGAAGACTTCAGAGGAGGTATGACGTTAATGGCCGATACTTCTAACATTATGGAGTAGCTTTCTTTATGCTAGGATTAGGGAGTAGCCCAATGATATGTTTGACAATTGATTAATGTGATTTCTCATTTTGTCCCTGATATGCTTGATTTTCGATTAGTTCTAGTGTATTTTATTTATTCACTTATGTTGTTGGATTTAAGGTTAGTGATAGACCGAGAGGTGAATCATATCTTGTAATCATTGCATATAAACATATGTTGGATTCATAGAGAATAAGGGATGGACTTAACAGTGAATCACAATTTCTGACCTATTGAACTGACTTGAGAGTTCCTCTACGAAAGTATTTCACATGGTATGTCATAGAGCGTAAAGGGTTTGTCTTGATTTAATGTAGGATTTGCTTTAGGATAGACACATCGGTGATTTTTTTTTTCTTCTTTCCATAGACACATTGATCACCTTAGGATGAACCCCTTCAAGTATAATCTAGCATTGAGGTAAGAGAGAGAGAGTCACAATCAATTCATCAACGATCATCATGGTGAAATCGAAACCTTAGGATTGTCTCTAGATTTGCTTTTCCCCATCGCTTTCCTTTAAGTTCTTTTTCTTAGTTTGCTTTGCTTTCGTAACGATTCCCTTATTCTGATTCATCTAGATAACCTACTTTGCATGAAAAATGATACTCAACAACACAGTTTCAGAGGACAATAATTTTATTATATGATGACGACCGTGCACTTACGGAAATCGCACATTAAGTTTTTGACGTCGTTGCTAGGGATTATGTTTTCATTAATATTAATTTTATTTACAATTTGGTTAATTTAGATTTTTATTTTTTTTCCTTTTTATTTTATTGCTATTTTTGAAAAAAAAAAAAATATTTTTGCTACTAATTTTTCTTTTTCTTTTCTTTTTTTCCTTATTACTGCTATTTTTTTTTCTCTTTTCTTTGTATGGAAAGATGGATGCTGTAACTTGAATGTTTGATCAATTTAATGATGTGAACTTTGCTAACGTTTATTGTGAAATTTTTGGTGAAACAGGGCATACCTATGATGATTATCCAATAATACTTACACCTTAGCATGTGGAGCAAGTGGATGTCATCTATAATAACAAACAGTGATTGCAGAATGACCCTTATTCGAACACCTATAACCCTAGTTGGGGTCTAAAATTTTCTTATATGAACTATGAGGATCAAGTTGAGGAAAACAATTATGAACCACGACCAGGATTTCATCATGCACCAAAATCTGACATTGAAACTAATGTGTGTGATTCATATATATGTTTTTGGTATTATTTAGCATGCACCTACTATATTACATGAGCATATTTTGCATTATTTCCTACCTTTTGCATTCTTTTTATTATTTTAGTTCGGATAACTGCTCTTTGTATGTTTTATTGATAGGACGTGAAGTTGAAGCTCATTTGACACGAAAATCCTTGGAAGCAAATGTTCTAGCATGATGCACGATTTGGCTGTCTCCTAACATGGTTGTGCATCACCCTTGAATGCAGAACCAACATTGGATCATCGCCCGAAACTTCCAACAAGGAACATGTCTAGGCCATGTTGGCCACCACAACCATGTTCTTCTCTGTTCATTAGCGAGAAGGTGTCCAGAGCCCACCATGGCCATGCCGTGTTGGCCACCATGGTCGTGGCAGTCTAGGGTAAGCTAGCGGCGCCCTATAGAAAATAAGGAAATTCTATTTTGACTTGGTAATATTTGGGTCTATAATAGCAACCAAGGGGAGCTAGTTCAAGGCATCTAGAATTAGGGGATCTCCCCTTCCCTATTGAGGGTTTCCCCATGACAGGGAACCCTATGAAAGAGTCATCTTCCAAAGGATGAAAGGATTTCGTCCACCAAGGAGACAAGGAGATCTTTTGAAGACAACATTGGCATCTACGACTTAGTTCTCTCTACACCTTTCTCTTATTTTGAGCCGTAGAATATTTTCTTCCAAGTCTTTGGCTTGTATCTCCATCTCCATGGAGCAGTTCCCTTAATTCTAGGATTAGGGAGTAACACGACATTGAATTGATAATAGTATGTTGATATTTATCTCTTTTATCGCATGATGTGTTGATCCTTGATTTAATTATTAGCATACATGATGTGTTAATATGTCTTAATGGACATTAGCACAGACCTTGAGGTGAGGAGGAAGAATCGAAAGATGAACGCCTATCTTTGACCTACAATAACTAGATTGGAGAGGTTGTTCATGAAAGTAATTCAAACCCTCCTGAGGATACCATTGGTTATCACAGAGAATAAGAGGTTTACCCCGATTCGATATCACAAAGTAACAATAGTCATTTAAGGGATTGCAAGGTTCACGTGACAGGTGCCCCCAATAGAAAATGATCACCCTAGTACAACCATGAAAGTAAGGGTTGCATTTAAGTACATACACCGGTGAAAACTCGAAAGAGAGCATTGGTCACCTTAGGATAGACCACCTTCAAGCTTGATCAACATTGAGGTAAAAGAGAGGTTTGTAACTACATTATCAAGGATTGTCGAGGTGAAATCGAAGTCCTAGAATCGTCTTTAAAATTGATTTTCTCACAACTTATCACTTTTTCTTTCTTACTTCATTTTCTTTCACGGTCGTGGCAACTGGAATACTAATGTGTGTATTTCATATAGGGGTTTTATCATAGTTTGACACATTTTATCCTATTTCTTGTTCATGTATTCCATGTTTTCACCTATTCATGCTTCATTTTGATATTTTTCTAGTTCGGAGAGCTGCTCTTATTTATTTTCCTCGACAGGGGGCGAAAAGGAGTCAAAATGGGAACTCGAAACAACTTTTCAAAAGAAGTTCAACTGCCATGGGCCATGGCCAATTTGGCACGGGCCGTATCCCATTTCCTGAATCTCAAGCAGTTGCCACAAACCACCCATGCCAGTCAGCACGAGCTGTGCTAAATTCTCTAAAGTTTACAGCGCTCAGCTGACACGGGCTGTGCCAAATTTCCCAAAGGCCTCAGAGCTCACCATGGGAAGCTCGTGCCTGATTTCCCAGCATTTCTAGCAGTCGCCACGGGGGTCCAGATTTTCAAATGACTTCAATGTCCACCAGGGGGCCATGCTGGATTCTAGGCCTCTTCAGAAACTTGCCACGTGAGGATCGTGCCAGCTGACACAGGTCGTGTGTGTGGGGGGGGGGGGTGCCGCCGGGCATGACCCATGTATGGCCTCTAGAGTTCACCTATAAAAGCCTGATTTCATATTTGAAGTGGGGATCTCGATTAGGTGACATTCAAGGGCCCCAAGAAGACTTTAGAGAGTGGATTCAAGGAGATTTCAATGCCTCAATGCTTAGAATTTAGATCGGAGAGCAATCGGAGACGATCCATTACATCGAGACTAAGCTTTTCTTTCTCATTTTTGAATTGTCTTGATTGCAACTTGTATTCATGATGTTTTCTGATTATAACTCTGATTTCATGGAGTAGACTCTTGATTCTAGGATTAGGGAGTAACCCATTTGATATGTAGACACTACTTGTTTAATCTATAGAGTTTGAATTATTTCTTATTCAATGATATGTATATTTATGGTCCAGATCTACTAATTAAACACAATCTTGATGCCAAAGGCACAAGATTCGTATCCCATGAGGATTTGGGGATGAACCAAAAGAAGAACCCAATCCTCCAACCTATAGAACCCCGAGACGTGAAGAGTCGCCTACGAAAGTAGATCGATATGTCACAAGGAGCAATATACTATCATAGATCTTATTGGATCAGTTCTAATAGACTATCATAGTGTAAGGAATTCTAGGGCGCTAAATACGCAAATGCGCAGCAGAAAGCCCTAGATCCTTAGCCACCGGATCCGTTCGAAGATTAAAATTTTTTTTTCATATACTAGATTTTCTTCTAGATCTACACTAGATCTACATGTTAGAGTGTACCTTTGAAGCGAAGCCCTTCGC
>JBBUKS010000042.1:880968-899775 GCA_038050645.1 Hedychium gardnerianum
CGATGAGCTTGTACGGTACACTTCGATCCTGGTGCGAGACTTCCTCAGCCGGAACCTATCTTTCACAACCACGATCACGATCACAATGATCATCCATAGATCTAAGGCTCTGATACCAACTGGCGCAGGGGAGAAATCAAAAGGAAATTCGCGAGGAGTCATCTCTAGGTTTAAACGAAAATAAATAATTTTATTAAAATCAAAAACAAACTCATCATTCAAACTTAACATCTAAACTTAACATCCAAACTTAAATTTTTTTTACAAGAGACTAACCCTTGTTTAAATAGCCTAAGAAATAAGAAAAAATCATAACAGAAAAAGAAAAAGTAAAAGAAAACTAATCCTAAAGGAAAAATAAAATCTAAACTAAGTTTTAGAAAATAAAACTAATTCTTAAAAAATAGGAGATAAAATCTAAATTAACTTTTAGAAAATAAAACTAATCCTAAAAATTTAAAACAAATAAGAGAAAATATTAAAAGACTAAACCTAGAATTTTGGCGACGACTAGAAAGTCGATTCCGCCTCATCCATACTTTGAATAGAGCGCAACCACGTTAGAAGGCCACAGATTGGTCATCTTCCTTGTTGGTAATCTCGATCGTCCCAAAAGAGAGGCTGATAGTCTCGTTTTCTTCTTGTCATTGCTCGAAGGGGAACATAGGCGTATCGGAGGACATAAATTAGTTATACTGCTGGATGCTCCTGCATCAGACGCCCCAGTTGAAAAGAACTCGTTCTCGAGTTCAAGATAGTATCTTCAAGATCCAAAGTCCTCAAGTGTTAGTAAATCAAAAGTTGTCTCGTAATTGATAGAATGGGAGGAAGATCCTCTAACATTAACTCGGTGAAATCTATGGACGGTTGTTGAAATTCTGATGAAACATGCACTACATCCTCAAATAATCCGCCATTTGGAATCTCACAAATAACCAAAATCTCATAGTCATCACCATAAAGTACTTTGTCATATGCTAGCTCGCTAGTTGACTCGATCTTGTCTTCATCGTAAATTGGATCACCAATTATTTCGATCTTGTCGTCCATAATTTTCTCGAGAAAATTTTTATTTAAATTAAAATAAAAGAACTTATGACCTTTAAGATCTCAGGCACAACGATTACAGTGTGAGACTTCCTAAGTCGGAACCTGTCTATCACGACTTTCATCACGTAACTCACGATCTTCAAGATATTGCACCGTTAGACGCTGGAATAACTCCGTGACTTGTCTCTGTAGATCTTCGATGAACTCGTACGGTACACTTCAATCCTGAAGCGAGACTTCCTCAGTCAGAACCTGTCTTTCACAACCACGACTACGACCACAACGATCATCCATTGATCTAAGGCTCTGATACCAACTGGCGCAAGAGAGAAAATCTCCGGATGCGACGTTCGAAAAGAGGTTATAGAAAAAGCGTAGGAAGAAGGGAATTCGCTAACGAAGAGGAGTCGCCTCTAGGTTTAAACGAAAATAAGTTTTATTCAAATCAAAAATCAAACTTAACATGTTTTCACAAGAATATTAATTTTTGTTCAAATAGCCTAAGAAATAAAAAAAAAGTCATAACAGAAAAAGAAAAAGTAAAAAAAAACTAATCCTAAAAAAAGAAGATAAAATCTAAACTAAGTTTTAGAAAAGAAAATTAATTTTTAAAAAATAGGAGATAAAATATAAACTAACTTTTAGAAAAGAAAATTAATCCTAAAAATTTAAAACAAATAAAAGAACAGGTTAAAAGACCAATTCTAAAGTTTTGACGGCCATTAGAAAGCTGATTCCTTCTCGTCCAGACTCCGAATAGAGCGCAACTGCGTTAGGAGTCCACGGATTGGTTATCTTGTTTGTTAGTAGTCTCGATCGGCCTAAAAGGGAGGTTGATGGCCTCTTTTTCTTCTTGTCACTGCTGGAAGAGGAACATAGGCATATCGGAGGACATAAATTGGTTATACTGCTGGATGCTTCTGCATCAAGTATTTACTCTTTCACGTGTCTCATCTACCAAAACAATATCATCTGTAAATAACATATACTACGGTACTATGTCTTGAATATATTCAATGAATTTGTTTATGATTAGTATAAAAAGATAGGGACTTAGAACTGATCCTTGATATAATCCTATCATTATTGAAAATGCTTCAGTTAATTCGCCTGAGGTCTTCACTTTGGTCGTTACATCCTCAAACATATCCTTAATTACTTCAATATATGTTACACTAACACCTAGTTTGTTCTAAATTAATGAATATCATGTGTAGATCTTATTTTTGCTCCTGATATTTTTCAATTAGTTACCCAAGAAGATGTATAGCTTCTATTGTCGACCTTCCAGACATGAACCCAAATTAATTTTCAATCATCGTGGTCTTCTTTCTTAATCTTTTCTATTATTTTTTCCCAAAGTTTCATGGTATGACTCATTAATTTAATACCCTTATAGTTTGCATAATTTTGTATGTCTCCCTTGTTCAAAGGAACTAAAATACTTACCCTCCATTGATCAGGTATTTTTTTTATTTTCAATATCACGTTAAATAATTTTATAAGTCATTCAATATCTTATTTCCCTAGCACTTTTATACCTCTATCGAAATACCATCGGGTCCAACGGATTTTTCATTGTGCATCTCATTTAAAATTTATTCTACTTCTAAAGTTTGAATCATAAAAATTTAAATTTCTATACTTATTTGACTTACTTAAATTACCTAAGTTAAGTTGATCACCTAACCCTTCATTAAAAAGTTGATGAAAATACCGCTTGCACTACTCTTTTATTTTTCCATCATTTATTAGTACTCGATTGTATTCATCTTTAATACATTTTTTTAGGATAAGATTTCTTGTCTTCATATCTCTAACTTTAGTTATTCTATAAATATCTCTTTCCTCTTCTTTTGCATACAATTTTCAATATAATCGTTCAAAAGTTTCATTCTTTGCTTCATTCACTACTTTCCTAGCCTCTTTCTTGGCTAATATATATTTTTTATAGTTTTCTTCGTTCTTACAAATATATAATTTCATATAAGTTATTCGTTTTTCCTTCACTTTCTCCTGTCTTTCTCATTCCACCACCAAGATTCCTTACTTGGTGGTGCATGCCCCTTTGCCTCACCGAGTACACTCTTAGCTATTATTTTCAACTTTGATATCATCTTATCCCATATCGTATTAGGGTCACTATATATTTCCCCTAATACTTGTACTCTTTATACCTTCTCCTTAAATATGTTTTGTTTTCTATCATTTAACTTTCACCACTTAATTCTAAAAATCGTATATATTTTCTTTTTATTGATACTATATTTGAGGTGTATATCCAACACTACTAATATATATTGGATAGTTAAGCTTTCTCTAGGGATGACCATACAATCTTTACAAATCTTTCTATTCCTCTTTCTAAACATAATAAAGTCAATTTGTGATTTATTATTTCAACTTTTAAACGTGACCAAGTGTTCTTCTCTTTTCTTAAAGTATGTATTAGCTAATATTTAGTCATATGCTATCGCAAAATCAAATATAATTTTTCCTTCTTCATTTCTCGTTCCAAACCCATAACCTCTATGTACCCTGTCATATTCCTCATTTTTCACTCTGATATGCTTATTTAGATCGCATCCTATAAAAATCATTAGCGAAATATTTTGTAATACTTCATCTAGATCGTCCCAAAACTTTGATTTTGTAGCGCTTCATCTAATCTTATTTGAGGTGCATATATGCTAATTATGTTTATAGTTTCTTTCGTCACTATTATCTTGAGGCTATAATTATATCCTCTTTTCTAACTACTCATACAACTTCATCTTTTAACAATATCCACTCCATTTCTTGTTTTACTCTTTCTACCATAACTTAAAACCCGAGTTCTCTATCATCTTTGCCTTCTCGCCTACCCATTTTATTTCTTGTATACACAAAATACTAATCTTCTCCTAATCATCACATCTACCATTACGGGTTCCTATATTTCATCTTCCAAATCTTATACTATTAGTTTTCTTATAATATTTGTTCTTATCCAACTTATGATATGAAAACTCTTGTCTATTTAACACTACACTCATGTTCTCATGGAAATATAGCGGTCCTTACCGATACGTTACAATCGAACCCTACAACGTAAACTCTTGCATATTTAGCACTACACCCGAATTCTTATAGAGATGTAGTGGTCCTTACCGAGACGTTACAGTCGGACCCTGTAATACATTCCGTACTGGGAACATCCTAATATTAGCACAATAGTTTAATGGATTCATTCATTGAAATTTGTCATAGTTTAACGTTGGCTGGTGACTTAATGCAACCCTCCTTTATCCGGACTTGGGATCGGCCATGACGGGTTAATCATGGGCGGAGTTGTATTATTATGTTATCAAAGCTACTAAAATTGTTAGTAGTTTAGCTAACATGAATTGACCCAAAGCAAAACATGTTTAATCGTAGAGTTAGGGTGATTGAAAACACTTATCCTTCTCAAACATCCCTGAGTCTTGGGCTATTGATGCCTTTTGATGCAACGTCCAAATTGAATCATCAAACCACCCAAAAACTTGAAACGGAATTGATAAAGCAAGGAAAATACTCGATTCACCAAAAAAAAACCTCTAATACACACATTTTACGTATGGAAGTTAAATTAAAAATTATATTAATTTAAAGATAATTAATATGAGTACTTTTATAAACTCAACTTCACAACACACAAGAAATAAATATTCTAAATAAAGAAAATATAATAATTTTAATTAGTTTTAATAAGGATTATAATTATTTCCTATTTATCGTCAATATAAATAATGCTAATTACTAACCGACAAAAATTGAATTTCAACATGTGTCAATCACAATATTTTTTAATTTTTTCCTTTTATTGAGGATGCCCTAATCTCTAATTAATACCTAATTTATTTTTTTCAAAATTATTTCCATTTGCCCATGTGCATTATTCTCCTCTATTGAGAAAACATGACTCCAAGAAAGTTGTCGACTTCTCTTCTTTGGTATTATTTTTAAATTCACTAAGTTTGTTTAACAATGTTTCTTTAATATTCCAATGAGAATGAAATTGACGCATTCAATTTCTTTTTACGCTTTGAGCTTGTGATATTGTTTTTTGGTCATCTTTCCAAAGAGAAAAGAAACATCTGAATGATTATATGACGAGAATGATGTTCATGCCTTCATTAAAATCATGCGACATGAAAGCGATAATGATGACATGAAAGCGATAATGATGAGGGTGATTTCACAAAAGCTATAACAAACTCAACATACAAAAATGAATACTCAAATTTCTATTGGCAAATTAGCATATCTTCCAATTTAAAAGTTAAAATTACATTTGAATAATTCGGCAAGCAACATTGTAATCAATAATCCTTACAATATAATTAAATAAAGTAATTATATAGGATATCTATAATTTCATTTAAAGTATCCACATATATAACTCTCATATACAAAGTGGTTCTTTCACTTTGGCAAATAGAAGTTTAATCACGATCATTAAAGTTAAAAGTCATTACAAAAGTGAGATGTTCTATTATTAGTTTATTTTGTTTAGTTTCATCTTTTATCTCCCTTGATAACATGAATGAGCTAAAGATCTAAAAGCCAAGTTGCGGTTACTATCATGATCATTAGTCTCTAAAGAGATCAAGTGAGATTCTTCTAAGATTGCAACGTATCTAAGGTGTCATTAGAGGGCTTTTTAAAATTATGTTTATTTAAGTACAACTCTTTCATTTTATCTACATGTTGATGGATTATAAAAGATGCATGGTCTTTGGGTGATGTCTTTGAACTTAAGGTTTTGTTTTGGCATATCTTTTTATTGTTTTTTCATTTCATGTCAATATGTAATAGGCTCTTTATCCATCTTCGTCTCTAATACTTTGGACATTGCCAAAAAAAATTTAACAAGTCCACTAAGTGTAACTTTGGCAAATTGAATTCATTTGGTACTCATCATGTTCGTCAAATTAATTTTCAATATGATCTAACCAATCAATACATACATTAGGGTGAACGATGATTAAACTAAATAGAAAATAATATGATTAGATTTTTTATGTTTATGAAACATATGATAATATACAAAAAATTATGAGGAAAACTAATTAGATGCGAATAATTTAAAATTACTTACTAAATAAACCGAAGTAATTTTTAAAGTGAAAATGCACTTAATCTAAGATGATGAAACTTTCGTTAATATTAAAATTGTCATGAGGTATGCGTTTGACAAAATGGATGGATATACTTGACACGAGATGATGCAAGCTTTTCGTTGATTTGAAGTTGACATGAGTTCTAAGCTTCACTAAATAAACGAAGATGCTTACTATTGCAATTTTACACTTTCCCTTTTCAAAAACTGATAGCTTTATAGCTTTGTCTTTGTTTTTTCACTTCTTTTTTTCTTCCATCCTCTTTTTTAATATTCTTTTTTTCTCTAAGTCTTTCTCTGTGTTTTCTTCTCCCCTACTTTTTCACTATTTTTTCATCTTTTTTTCTTCCTTTTTTTTTTTTGTTCTTACAATTTTTCTAGTGCTATAGTAACAACAATACTAATTTTTTAAGGACTGAGATATAACATATAAAGTTTCTAGATTAAAATGCATGTAAAATGCAAAATTAGGGTATTAATTGGAACCAAAAGTGTACTATGGATGACAAGCAACGTCGAGGTAGCTTCATTGGCATTGGGAGATCACGTGCAGTAGAGAAACAAGGTGCAAATGGGACAACAGAGCAATTGTAATAAAAAAGGGCAGAGGGGTCTAATGTTAACAATGGTCTTGGTTAGCCAACAATGGTAAATTGTGGGAGCAACTTCGTCGACGTTGATAAATCGTGGTTAGTGTTGGCAGGGTAATAGCGACAACAAGGCTACGAGAGCAACATGTGGCGAACATAGACACGATCTTCATGGTGGTATGCTTGTGGTGGCAATGATGCGGGCATAGCAACTCGGGCAGATTGTTAAGTTACTCTTTTATTCTCAAATTTTCCTCTTTTAATTCTCAATTCAAACCTGCAGTCCCAAGCCTGAATGAAAAAAGATGAGGGTTGCGTGTTAGGTTGTCAACCAAGGTGGACTTTCAGGCAAATATTCAATGAATGGATTAATCAAATTATTATGCTAATAATGTTAGAATGTTCTCCAGAAGGAACGCATTGTAGAATCCGACTATAACGTCTCAACAAAGATTGTTACATCTCCATTAAAACGTGGATGTGGTGTTAATATACAAGAGTTCTCACACCATAAATTGGATAACAACAAATATTATAGGAAAACTAATTATCTAAAATTTAAAATATGTAATTTAAGAACGTTTACCGGTAAAGCAATGGAGGTAGTAAATATGATAATTTGGAGAAGAATTAATATTTTGTGTGTACAAAAGATAAAATAGGTAGGAGAAAATGTAAAGATGTTAGAGAATTCGAATTTCAAGTTATGATATACAAGGAGTAAAACAAAAAATAGAGTTATTGTTGTCATTAGTTAGTTAAAAGATGAAATAGTAATAGTTATAAAGGGGATAGGATTATAGCTCTCAAGATAGTGGTGGCGAAAGACAATTAATGTAATTAGCATATATATACCTCAATTTTTGGACGAATTAAGTGGTGAAAGTTAAAACATGGGAAGCAAAATATATTTAAGTAGAGGATAAGAGTACAAATATTAGGAGAAATATATGACGACTCAAATACAACGTGAGATAAAATGATATCAAAGTTGAAAATAATAAATACTCGATGAGTCAAAGAGACGTACACCACCAAATAAAGAATCTTGGCGGTGGAAAAAGAAAGTACAGGCGAAAGTGAAGAAAAACAAACAACCTATAAAGAATTATATACTTGTAATAACGAGGAAAACTTTTTAAAAAATATACAGTAAATAAAAAAGAGACTAAAAAAATAATGAATGAAGCTAAGAATGAAACTTTTAAATATTTATATCAAAAATTGAATACAAAAGAAAGGGAAAGAGATATTTATCGAATAGTTAAAGTGAGAGAAAAAAAGACAAGAAATCTTATCCAAATAAGATGTATTAAAGATAATGCAATAGGGTACTAAGTAAATGATGAGGAAATAAAAGAGCGATGGAAGAGATATTTTTATTTTTAATAAAAGTTTAGATGATCAACTTAACTTAGATAGTTTAAGTAGATCAAATGAGTATAAAAATTTAAATTTTTATTATAGAATTCAAACTTCAAAAGTGGAATAAACTTTAAATGGGATGAAAAATAGAAAAGCAGTTGGATAAAATAATATTGCGATAGAGGTATAGAAATACCAAGGGAAACAAGTATTGAATGGATTACAAAGTTATTCAATCTAATATTGAAAACTAAAAAAATGCTTGATTACGGGAGGATAACAATGAATTTTGAAAAAGAGTAATAAAAAAAAGACTAAGAAAGAAAACCACGATAACTCAAAATCAATTTGGATTTATGCTTAGAAGGTCGACAATAAAAGTTATACATCTTCTCAAGCAATTAATTAATAAGTATCGGAAATAGAAGCAAGACTTACATATATGGCATTCGTCGACCTAGAAAAAAAACTTATGATAGAGTTCCAAGAGAAATTATATGAAAAATTCTAGAAAAACGAGATGTTAGCATAGCGTATATTGAACTAATTAAGGATATCTACGAGGATGTAATGACAATAGTGAAGACTTAAGATGGATTAACCGAAGTGTTTCCCAAAAATAAAAACATAGGGATACATAAGTATCAACTCTAAGTCTTTATCTTTTTACACTAATCATGTACAAACTTACTGAACACATCTATATAGTATTGCGGTGCATGTTTGTAGATGATATTATTTTGGTAGATGAGACACGTAAAGAAGTAAATTTTAAACTCAAATTTTGACAGGAAATGCTAGAACTGAAAGAATTTAGGCTTAGAAGAGTAAAAACAGAATATATGAAATTTAAATTTAATAATATTACACGTAATGAAATAATTGTTAAGATAGGAGATGATGAGTTGTCTGTAAGTGAGAGTTTTAAGTATTTAGAATCATTTTTGCAAAAAGATGAAGGGATTGAGAGATTTCTTACATAGAATACAAACGAAATAATTGAAATGGAGAAGAGCATCAGGTGTTCTTTATGATAGTAAAGTACCTCTAAGACTTTAAAAAAAATTACAAAATGACGATTAAACCCAATGGATTAAAATATTATACCGAGCCAATCAAAATGGGCTAAACATTTCATTCCGCCCGCCGACCAGCACAAGCACGACCTGACACCAGGCCTAGCGACAGCCGCGAAGGTGTCACACGACCCCCGCGGCCGATGGGGTCGACCCCAACGGTCGTATTAGAGGTCTCGCGACCCCCGCAGCAGGGATAATCCAAAGAGGCTTAATTAAACTCTAATAAAATTATCTAATTAATTATATATTTTATTTATTTTAATTCTAAAAATATATAATAAAATTTTTTTTATTTATTTATCTCCATATTTTTTTCTTTTTTAAAAAAATTATTTTTATATTTTATTTTTTAAAATATTTTTGTTAAATATTTTTTTTAGTTAATATATTTTATATTTTAAAAATATCAAAATCATATCGGCACGATACAATACGGTACCGAAATCGTATCGTTTTGATCATAGACCAAAACAACAAACCTACTTGTTATATGGAGTTGAATGTTGGACTATGACTCGAGCACATAAATAAAATATGAGAGTTGCATAGATGAGAATGTTAAGGTGGATGTGCGGACATATAAGGATAGACAGGATAAGAAATGAAAATATTAGAGAGAAAATCGAAATTGCACCTATTGAAGGAATATTTCAGGAGACACGTTTATGATGGTACAGACATGTACTTAAATGACCAATAAATACTCCAGTTAGGCGATGTGAAACTATAACATGTGCATATTAAACGAGGAAGAGGAAGAATAACAATAAAACAAGATAAAAATTTATTTAAATATAAATAATGATATAGTGGGGATATAGCTCAATGGCATAGAAAGATCCATATAACCGACCTCATCTAGTGGGATAAGGCTTGGTTATTGTTGCTGTAATTCTCAATTCTCTCTTTTATTAGATTGGCTTATTGTTGTAGTAGATTTTTTTCCTTTTTTTATTCTCTACTTTTGCTATAGTAGTATTTTTTATTCTCTTTTTTTTCACTTTTGCTATCTTTTTCTTTTGAATTTTGTAACCGTTGATAAAATAACAAGAATACAGTTTTTTATTTTTTAGGAGTGGCAAGGTTGGCAATGCACAAAGACAATGAGGACAAGAAGAGTAACTGTGGGAAGAGGAATGAATGAGGGACTTTGATGAAGATGAAGAATAGAAGGATAACTAGTATTGAGATCAAACCACCAAGTTTCGGCTCATACCAATTAATAATACAGCACCAAAATTGATCAATCAAATCACTTAGGAACTTGGAACAAAGGTGATAAAGTGAAAAAAATAATTAAATTAAAAATTATATTAATTCAAAGATAATTAATTGCAAGGCTTTAGGCTTCTTTTATAAACTCAACTTGATAGCCAATGTAAAACAAATATTCTAAATATAGAAAATATATTAATCTAAATACGGTTTGTAATTATTCCTTATTTATTAAGAAAAAATTATTAATGCTAATTACCAAACAACAAAAGTTAAATCTACAATTTATTATAAATGCATCAATCTAAAATATCTTTTAAATTCCTTTTGTTCCTTTATAGATGTGTCGATCTTAAATTAATCTCAAATTTATTTTCTTTAAAATTATTTTCTTTGTTGTATTATTCATCCCGATCTACATTACCCTTATAACATCATATTATCCATCTCTATCTACATTACACTTATCACAATGACTTATACCCAAGCAGCTAGTTATTTTGAGTGGATTTAATTTTTTGGATTGATTTTGCCATTTCAAATTAGGAATTCTCATAGATTCATGATGCATGATATTGTCATTAAGTCATTTTTATCTTAATGGTGAGAAAATAAAAATATATAAAACTAGTTATGAAGATTACTTCCATATTTAAAATTTTAAAACTCTCAATATCTAGAGAGGAAAGGAAACCTTAGCCCTAAGAAAGTTTATGTTGGTTAACTAAATATTATCCATGGAAACAATTACAATAATCATTTCAATGCAAGCAATGGCCGTTAAATACAGTAATTAAAAATAGTAAAATAATAAGCGTTAACAGAGAAATAAATTTATAGAATTTATTAAAAAAATTTAAAGATTTTTCTGGATTTAATTGAAGCTAATTGGAGAAGGTTTACGGGGATATAAATAATAGACTTTTGAAAAATATGTTTGGAATACTAATTAAATGGGAGTTGATAAACTTAATTAACCTATAGTTTATAAATTCAAACCTTAAGTTGAATTCATTAAAGCCTAAGCTAAATTAATAAAAACCTAAGTTCTAATATATATATATAGAGAGAGAGTTCTGTTAGCCTGCACACCTTACCCTGCACAATCATGGGCACCTGCTGAGGTGGCCACCTGCACATCATTGATCAAAATATATGTGATATGATCAGTGATCAAGATTATGCCACCTCATCAGGTGCACATGGTTGTGCAGGATAAGGTGTGTAGGCTATCAAAGCCCTCAATATATATATATATATATTTTGATGGTAAACATGATTTGCGGAATAGTTTGCCATTTTCTATTCTCCAAGGGAAATAGTTCCAGTTAATTTAAGAGTGTTCATTAATTAAATTATTAATTTATTTAAATAAGCTCAGTTGAATTTGGATGGATCCAGGTTACATTTTCAAATCAAAATAATTTTCGTAACTAAAAATCAAATCAAATCAAAGAGATGAATTTATAATTTTAAATAAAAATATATTTATATTTTTACATTTTTTATAGAAAAAAATATTTACCTATTTATGTTTCTACAACCCACCGGCTGAAAATATAATTTTAAAAAAAAAGAAAACAAATCTATGACAAAGTTGTAATAAATAAAATTTATTGATATATATATATATACACACGATTCTGTGCATGCAATACCACTAACTTAAAAATATTTATATTTAACATTTTTGAGGACAAATAGATATGTTTTTAGTTATAAAAGATGCATGAATTCTAAAATTATTCATAAAAAGTAAATTTATTGATCAAATTAGAATAAACTCGGGACCAAAATTTCTTTAGTGACAACGTGTCTATATTTTGTGGTGTCTTTCACAAAATAATACTATTTAGTTCATTATTATTTCTTCGGCAATTTTCTAAAGGCACATCTAAAATTTTCAAATGCTCAAAAAATACAACTAAATTTATTTTGTTCCAACAACGCACTTCATTTCCGGAATATCTCTCCTCTCTTCTCTGTTGTCTCTTGAGATAAAAATAAAATAAAAATTTAAATATATTATCAATAGCTTTCATATAAAAGATATTGATGACTTAATTTTTTTTAAAAAAATTTAATCATTAAACTTAAGATAATCCTTCAAATTTATCTTTTTTATTTTAATAAAAAATTAAAAAGTATAAAAGAAGATTAATAAAAAATTAGAAAATATATATATTTTAAATATCTAATAAAAATAATAAAAAATATTTGGAAAAATTAGCACCACTCTATAGTGGTAGTTTTGAAAACCAACACCACTTGGTATGGTTTTCAAAATCAACACCATTTTATGGTCCATCAATTGGTGTTAATCTTCGGAAATCAACATCATCCTATGTTTATATATGTCAATTGAAGGTCAAAACTTATTAATGAACCTAGAGAGTTCTGATCGGACCCATTCTAAGTGTTATAGGTTTCTAAAGTATCCTCGGAGTTTATATGTGTCCAGAGCTATCAGTTTGAAATTATTAACAGTAATGATCAAAATATTTCAAAGTTTTAGACTTTAAGGCAATTGACACATATATATAACTTATCGTAGGAATGTCAGAACTAGAAATGAATATCATAAATACCTTCAATGCACTACTCTGTTCCATTACATGTCAACTTTTCAGAAATTCAAATCCTCTAAGTCCATCAATGAATTTCAATCAAAACTCATTGTGTTAGGACTCGTATGAACTAGAGGGGGTGAATAGCTCCAATCGCTTCGTCTCGATCTTGTGCTCATTGTTTGAATGTGCAGTGAAAATCTTGATTCAAACTTGATGCCACATGTATAACTCCAAGATTTACTTGGTATCCTCTTCTTAGGCAACTAATCCAAGGCCTATTCCTAGTTCTCTCTCTCCACTATGAACTTCTCCTTTTCGGATACCTTTCTAAAGCGGAGAAGCCTCTTACAACCTTGTTCTTACAAGAACACAATAGGAAAATAAATACAAATGCAAATGAAATTGAAAACGAATTTACAATGAAGAACTTGCTTTAGATGCTTTCTTATTGCTTGAAATAGACTCTTGTTGATCCGAATATACAGTAACACTTCACCTCAAAATCTCAAAGAACCAACTCCTTCAAATCTTCATGAAACTCTCTTTTATAGGTTGTTGCTCGGATTGATTTTTGCTTATCAATCAACTGATTTATCCCACTAGTTGACTGCCCCTATCGAATTCAACCGTTTAAACCCGTAGAACGTCTCTTTCCATGTAGTTTGACCATCATCAGTCTGCTGATTCACTCTATTAGTCGACTGATCGTAATCAGTCAAGTTTTTTAGTCGAATTGATAAGCTTCTATTCGATTCCTAAGGCTAACAGTCGACTGATAAAATCCATCAGTCAACTAATATTGAGTAAGACGTATAAATCTCTGAACGAGCTCCATTTTCGCACCAAATATCATCTCGTTCTAATATCTGAGTCAAAAGTTATGACCTTCGGAAGTTTGTTTTATCATTTTCGCATCACTATCAATCGATTAATACTCATGTTTCTGCCTTAAAGCATGCACCAACTTTAATCATTGCACCAACAATGATCTGGAGTTCTTAAACCTTTAGAAAATTTCAAAGTCTAAATCAAGAGGTTAAAGATTCAACCTTGAAACTAAACCTTCCTCTCAATTCCTCATTCTTCTCTTTCTCATTTTCACCAATAAAATCATCTTTGAATGCTTATCCAAGCATATCAGGGGGTTCAGAATAGTTAAAATATCTAAGAGTGAGCTTACATGACTTTAAAAAATATATTTTAGTGAAAAACACAACAATCAGTCGATTGATGCTCTGAATCAATCGATTGATACTCAAAAAACTGCACTTTCAATTTTTAGACCGAATTTCAGAAATACATAAGTAATTCTATATTTTTTTGAAAAATCATGAAATTTTATATAGACAGTATTTATGTTAAATATTATTATGGGAAAATAATTTTCTATAAAAATACATCTTATTTTCAAAGAATTATACAAAGTTGGAAATATTAAAAATTTTAATATTTCACTCTAACTTTGTATTCAACTAATTAATGGAGATTCTTATCAATAAATAGACTTCACCAAGGTTTTTCAAAATAATTTTAAAATAATTTTCAAACATAATTTTTAATCATGATCTATGGATTAAATGCACATGACTTGCACATTAACTTTAACCATGATTGATCTTATAAAAAATCATTTGGTTTGATGAAACTAAAGTTCATTTTGATACATCAAATTGCGTCTTTAACTTAGTTTATCATTCTAACATCTCACTTATGTCTAATATATCTCAATACACATACAAGTTAATCCTATGATATTTGTGAGATGTAAAATTATTTTCCCCTAAAAATTAAGGGATCATGCATCTCTATCTAGACATTCTAAATTTGATCATCCTACCTAGGATGTCAAATAATGTCATTTGTTCTTAATTATAAGGAATTAAAATTTATACATGTAAATAAGTATGACATACATAAAATGCATAACTTCAATAAGAAATATACCATATCTTGAATGATGCAAGTATGACATGACATATATCATTTTTCAAGACAATATGAATGCATGATATGATGTCATGACATGTGATAGGGCACACAAGCATGGTAGTTGTAGCAAAAGTAAATACTTAGATTTTCTATCTAAGTTTCATCAACTAATCACTATGTCAAATAAACGATTTGACATATGCAACCCTATCTCCCTCGAATGTACAAAAAACTCACACTTGACACACTTTATGATTCTATCATATGGTGCCAATTTTAATCAACTTAAGAACTCAATTCTTATTGGCACACTATAGAAATCTTCCAAAATAAAATTTGAATTCTCATTCTCAAGATATCACAATACCTTGAAAATGTCCTCAAATACAAACTTTATCATGGTTGGGTTAACTATCCTTTCAATTAGGATTGGCACACCCTATACCCATTTAGTGTGAAGAGATCATACTCTTAGGAACCCAATACCTATTGGAGCTCTTTGAGTGTACTAGGTATTTGTTGGTGCTGGGAGCATCAGATAATCAAACCTGGTTTTAATGTTGGCAAAAGTTCAAAGTTAAGACTTATTGTTGTTCTAATGAGCTTGACTAAGTGTTCAGGAAAGTCCTAGTTGAGGCTAGGCAAGGAAGTCCTGGTCGATTGGACGTGGCAAGGAAGTCCTGATCGGTTGGACTAGGCAAGGAAGTCCTGGTCAAGGAGATTAGGTAGAAGTCTTGGCAGATTGAGGACGTCAGGCAAAAGTCCTAGGGGTCGAGGACACTAGGTGGGAAGCCCTGGGGTTCGAGGACACCAGAAAGAAATTTAGACGGGTCGAGGATCAGACGTCTAGCAGGAAGTCCCGAAGGTCAAGCTTGGATGCTGAGCAGAAGTCCAAACAGGTCTAGAAGACCGAATATTTGGCAAAAAGGTAAACTCTCCTGAGAGGAGTGGGTGAGGATGTGTTTACCCGAGAGGGAACAGTAGATGTTGGTCTGACCCAGGGTTTCACTAGAAACCTAAAAGTCAAGACCAAAAAGTCCAAAGATTGTCAAAACAATATTGTATTATTATTTTATATTGTTATGTGCTAGCTTTATGATGTAAGAGTTAAAATCTGGTAGAAGCTGATCCAGGCGCTTGGAAGAGATCCAAGTGCCCTAAGAGGATCCAAGCGCCATAATGGTATTGAGGCACCCTGAACATAGATGAATGACAAGATGAGGTGGCAACCTCGAATTGGCTGACACACGTCAGCATCCAGACACCTTAAAGGGATTGATGCGCTTGGATCAGATAAGAGTTACCGAATAGAGCTTCGCCGAGAGCTCTCCACATCAGACTCTGTTGAGGCGCCTCAAAGGGATTGAGGCGCCTCAAAGGGATTGAGGTGCCTAGATCATGCTATATAGGCATCCTTCGACCAAAGCCTTCTACACAAATTGATTATGCTCAAACAACTTCTGCGCTGCTCCAAAATTTTGCTATGACACTGAAACTCTGCTCTGACATCGACGCTCACCTCCGGATCTAAAAATTGTCGATATTTTAATTTATATTCATCTTTTCATATTTGTTTTTCTAAAGGGTTGGTAAACATGTTACCAGTCCCTACTTTTTGTAAAAGACGAGTCTCCATCTCCGAAATTCTATTCGGAGAAAAGGCTTTTTAGTGGATTGCCCAACGAAAGCACTTAACGGGTGAGGGCCTTGGACTAGCAATTGTCGGGTTGTGAACCAAATAAAAACAAAGTGTCAGCTTATGTTTGTTTCTTTATTTATAATTTCGTTGCATAGTTGAGTTTTCAAAAAATGTAAAAAACCCATGAGCGCTATTCACTCCCCCCTCTAGCGCATTCTCCGATCCTATAGTATTCACTAGGGATAACTTTCCTATATACATTTTTAATGACTTTCCTAGGCTTCTTTGAAGCCTTAGTCATGCTAGTATCCTCAAAGTCAATACTAGGGATGACCTCCCTCATAATCTAGGATTAATTCCATAGTTATATGAAACTCTATGGTGTGAAGGCATGTTTTCCTTGGACTTAGATTTGTATCCCAACCCTTTTTTGTCCTTAGATGACTCTTGTCTACCTAAACCTAGATTTTGCTTCTTGGACCCTTTAACCTCATTCGTTATTTTCTTACGGGTATTTTCTTATTGATTAAGTTTTGATCTCAAAACTTAATTTTTCAACCTCTAAGGCATTTATCCTTGATTTTTCATGATTGCCTTAGATTTTCCTTTTCTAAGCATATGTTTAAATTGCTTAGGGTTCTTGCTAAATTGTTGTCAACCTTTCTATCCTTAGGTAGAGTTGTTCTAGCATAATATGACCTAAATTTTTTCTTAGAATTATCATGTTTTCTATTATCATGATAATAAACACTAAAATTATGAAGATTATTTCTAGGATGCTAGTTTTCATGATATAGGGAAATTACATTAGAAAATAATACCTTTGAAGCTCCCCCTAAGTTTGAGCTTCCACCCTTGTCTTTTCCTTGAAGCCTCCCCTTTGGACATTGGTTTCGATAATGTCCATTTTGGTTGCATGTGAAGCACACAATGTGCTCTTTGCCCTTTCGTATCAAGGTTTCAGCTTCCTTTGGCTTCTCCCTCGCCTTGGGTGCTAACTTGATCTTTTTCTTCGTCAATTTAGGACACTTGCTATTGTAGTGTCCTTTTTCCTCACACTTGATGTAAATGATATGATCTTTATTTTTAACAATCGAAATTGTTATACCTTCGTGCATTGAGCTATCTCCGCTCGTAGAGGTGATACAATCATCTTCATTGACTCTGGATGTCGAGGGTTCTTCTTATTCCAATGTCAATGACCTATGCTCCCCCTCAATCCTTGAGGTGGATGCTTCTTCATCTTCCATCTCGGATGTTGAGCATCTCTCAACCTCCGAGTCCTCTTGCTCTAGTGTCAATGAGTCTCCTTCCTTAGGCTCATCTTCACTTTGCATTGAGGTTGGATCTTCATAAAGTTTTGCAAGCTTGTTTCATTGATCATTTGCATCCTGATATTGACCTATCTTGCACAAGACATCATTAAGTAAAATATTTGATAATAATTTATTTATCTTTTTGTTGGATTGTTTGCACTTGGGGGGGGGGGGGGGGGTTGAATTCCGTGTAAGTTTAAAAACCCCTTTTCTTTTCCCTTTTTTTTCAACTTCTCGAAATTTGAGTGAGTAGCAGAAGAAAAAAAAAGTAAGACAAAACAAAAGGCAACACATAGTCGGTTACTTGGTTCACAACCCAACGACTACTACTCCAAGGCTCACACCCCCTTGGGACATTTTCGACGGGCAATCCACTAAGATTTTCCCCCGAAGAACCTTCAGAAAGAGAATTCGATTACAAGGATGAAGAAAGTGTAACACTACACTTTTTTGTGCAAGTACAATGAGAATAAACAATATAGTTTTACCGACAAGAATTGGAACTCGATGTCGGTGTTGTTCTTGCTATAGAAGTTTGTTCGAGCATGAGTTCGGCGCAGTAAGGTCGCAACATAGCAGTTGCAAGGTGAGGGTGCATTAGTATTGATCAAGGAATCGAGTCAGAGTTGATATCTCAGCACTATTGGCGAGTTGCCCTTTATAAGGCATTGGGGGTGCCTCAGTTCATCCGGGGCACTTCCATGCATGCCTATCCAATCCGACGATGTCGACGTTTATCCTCCTCCAAGCGCCTCTAGTGACTCTAGGTGCCTTTGATCCGCTGACGTGACTGCTGTTAGTATTAGTCCTAAGAGCCAATTATGAGATGATTACGCTTATTGGGTTAATGATTATGGTATTGGGTTAATGGTTAATCCAATATGCTAAAATCCAACCCATTAAAGATGATT
>JBBUKS010000042.1:899875-910079 GCA_038050645.1 Hedychium gardnerianum
GCAGTTCTTATCGAAGAAGAAGTCATCCAAGTCAAAAGGCTTAAAGCCACGACAATCTTACCAAAGCGGCAATCCAGCGGTGTGGCTGGATACGACCTAGTAGCATACGAAGAATGCTTCATTGAGCCACGAGGGCGAGGATTAGTATTAACGGGGATATGTATGGCAATCCCAGCAGGATACTATGGCCGTATAGCCACACGATCAAGTGTAGCCCTCAAACAAGGGTTACACGTTGGAGCCGACGTAATTGATAGCGATTATAGAGGTGAAATCAAAGTTCTATTATTTAATCACACAATACGCCCTATTTATATCTATGCAGGAGATCGGATCGCACAGATCTTAATCGAGAAGGTTCTCCAAACTGACGTAATCGAAGTAAAGGAATTCTCCCAAGCAACAACGCGGGGAGAACAAGGGTTTGGGTCAACTAATAACAAACCCTTGACGGAAGAATTGATACGGATACTAGTATCACTACAGAAACACAAATAAAAACAATAGCCTCGACGTCAACAGAAACGGAGTTTGACAAATGGTACCAAAGGCTCCTAGATTCTCATATAAACCCACAAGGTATTTGTGCAGGAACTACAAGCTCAGGGGCCACTGTACTCCGGTCCATAAACTACCTGAGGACGATTACGATTATGACGGGAGCCTAGTCGATTATGATGAATTCATGGTAGCCTTACGCGAGTCAGACTCCTCTAACGCAGATTCATTAATGGATTCACTCAATCACTATTTTCAAAATGAGTGTGCAATGGAAGGTGATGGGAAGGAGCTACCCTATCCATAGAAATTTTGTTCGGAAATTATCGCAGCTGGACAAGAGGATTTAGAAGACAACTGGGAAATGGATTACCCCCAGCTGGCCCGTTTGATAGAGCATATCTACTCGTCATCCGCGATATCCACATACCGGCCCCCACAGGATGCTACAATGGGACCGACAAATTATCCTCCAGCAGTAAATATGGAACCTAGCCCCAGCCAAAGACCTACCTTTGAAGGCTATCAGGGCAAGGGCAAGTTCAAGACCAAGGATTATTTGGAGTGGTGGAATTTACCAGCAACTTTCCAGCAAACAGGGGCTATATTTGTGATACCTACACAACTGGGAAAGTTCGATGAAGTCTTCATGAGGTGGGAATCCATCACCAAGAACCTGGCTTCACTCCAGGGGTTTACTAATTCAACCAGCAAGGTAGAATTCATTGAAAATTTGCTGGGAGAAGCAGAGAAACTAGCATGGATACAGTGGAGAATGTCCTATCCGGATGAATACCAACATCTATTAAATAATGCTGAAGGATCGGGAGGGACGTAGAATATATTATCTCAGATCAAAACAATATTCATGCTGGAAGATCCCTTTCAAGGATCCACATCAATGCAGGAAGAGACATACAGAGACCTTGAGAGACTGTCCTGCAACAACCTCAAGGATATAGTCCACTTTCTTAATGACTACCTAAGGATCTCATCCAAAACAGGGAGACTCTTCACTAGCCCGGAGCTCTCAGAAAAATTATGGTCAAAGATGCCAGGTGATCTTGGAAAGAGAATTAAGGAAGCATTCGAAAAGAGATACTATTAGGGTATTCCCGAGAGTATTATTTGCCTATAAATACCTTGAAAAAGAATGCAAGGACGCAACGTTTAAAAGGGCATTGAAGGACCTGTCTTTCTGTAGCAACATTCCTATCCCAGGATACTACAAAAGACTAGAGAAAAGGTATGGGGTCAGGAAATCCAAAACCTACAAAGGTAAACCCCACCCCTCACATGCCAGAATTGAAAAGAAAAAGCACCTAGTCCGAAATAAAAGGTGCAAATGTTTCCTTTGCGGGGAAGAAGGTCACTTCGCCAGAGATTGTCCAAATAAGAGAAGAAATGTGAAGCGTGTGGCAATGTTCGAGCAGCTGGACTTGCCCGAATACTGCGAAATAGTATCAGTCAAAGAAGGGGAGGAGCCCAGTGATGCTATATGCAGCATCTCCGAGGGAGAAGATGATATGGAAGCACTCCAGCATGGCCTCAATACAATAATAATGCACGAAAAGATTTTCATGCTCAGGGAAGAAGGAAGATCATGGTGGATCCCATCAAGGAAAATGGGCTTGTGCTCAGCCCTACAAAGATGAAGATTGCGGTTAAGGAAATTGAGTTCCTAGGAGCAGTGCTGGGTAACAGTAAAATTCGGCTCCAGCCACATATAATTAAGAAGATCACGGAATTTAGGGAGGAAGACTTGACCACAAAGAAAGGACTCGGGTCATGGCTCGGGATCCTAAACTATGCCCGCAATTACATCCCAAACCTGGGAAAACTGCTCAGCCCTCTCTATGCTAAAACTAGCGCCACTTGCGAAAAGAAGATGAACCAACAAGACAGGAATCTGGTTGAAGCCATAAAGAAAAAGGTTCAGCAACTTCCTGATCTAGAGGTACCCCAAGAAAACTGCTTTATCATACTAGAAGTAGATGGATGCATGGAAGGCTGGGGAGGCATTTGCAAATGGAAGTCAAGAAGAAATGACCCTAGATCAATAGAAAAGGTGTGTGCCTCTATACTAGTGGCAAGTTCTATCCCATCAAGTCAACAATAGATGCGGAAATTCACGCAGTAATGAAGACTCTAGAATCTCTAAAGATATACTATCTTGATAAAAGGGAGCTTCTTATCAGAACGGATTGTCAAGCAATTATAAGTTTCGTTGACAAATCCTCCCTTAACAAACCATCTAGAGTAAGGATGGAAGGAGGAACAAGCGGAGCAGCTAGGACAGGTAACAGGAGCGCTCCAGGAGTTACGAAACCAGCCCAACAAGAAGATTGCAGCCCATTGCTGCAAAATGATACAGAAAGTAATAACTGTGTGGCAAGGTACTAAGCCAAACTTAACTACCTCCACGAAAGATACAGGACCGAGGGCCTCTCTAGTAACGAAGCCAATACCATTGATGAAGAGTTGGACCAAATCCAAAGAGAAGCAGCCCAAGCAGCCCTCAGAGCACTCCAACAGTACAGAGAAATTCATGCTATTAAATTATCCGAATACCGAAAGAGGGGCACTCGGAGTAACTGGTATGGAGAATGGCTGCCAGCTGTCAAACAACAGGACGACCAGCTAGAAGCCTCACTACGTCTCGCAAGCGATGTCGCGAGAAGGACACCCAACTTTAGCTTTTGAGGCGGACGTGGTGGACCCAGATACTCCCACTACCCACAAAGTCCAAACTACTTTCGGTGCTGGCAGGTACCACTTATCTTTCAGTACATAGCTTTAATACTGGCAAGCACTATAAATACCTTTTAGTACCCTGCATTATTGGACTGAGCCTCGGGGAGTCGTCCAATCTGCTTTATAGACTTACTTTCGGCAGTAGGCTGAATCACCCTGCATGCATTATTGTACTGGGAATCTGTAAAAAAGGAGACAGATAAGAACGCGATGGGGCCCATTGAGCACCCGGTTCTCACTCTTGCAATTCATCCAGTCGACCACTGAAGAATTACTTGAGTCTTTAGAAGACATTAGCAAGCATTGTAAGTTGGTTTTCCCTGAATTTCAAGCTGAGTGTTTATTTTCTATAGTTCTTTGATACTCATCTCAGTTCGAAGTTTGGATGCCCGCTGTATTATTATCTATCTTTTTATTCATTTTTCTCTTTAATCTAGAATTAAGCACCTCTTCTTTATCAAAAATTGTCCACTCTTCCCTTATCAAGAATTATCAAGAACTTTTATGAACAATTACCCACCTCTTCTCTTCATCATCAATAATAAACCTCGGAGAGCAAAAGTTTGGCTAAACCAAACAAACTGACCAACTAACCGAATTTAAAAATTTAATTCGGTTATTTCAGAATTTCGGTTTTTTTCTATAAAAAATTGACTATTTCAAGTAATTTGGTTCGGTCTCGGTTTTAAAAAATTTTATTCGGTTAAACCGAATAAACCGAACCAAACTGGAAGCTAACTTTAATATCCCTAATTTCCTACTTTCGTAATCCCTCCTGTCCCAACTCCCATCACTCTAGTGACCCCCTCCTCTCCCGACTCCTGTCACTCTCATCGCCCTCCCCTCCTATCGCTCTCGCCGCCAGTGAGATTGGCAGTCGTCGCTAACGCAGTCAGCAGCCCCTATCGCTCTCGCCTCTCGAAGTCAAAGCCCCTGCCCTCCCCTCCTGCAACTTGGCTTGCCTTCCCCTTGGGATCGCTCAGGAAGACGCCATCGAGGAGAACGTCCTCCAGGGCATGGAAGATGGGTGCGAGGAGTGCTGCCATAGATCGCTGTCGTTAGTAAGATGTGGACTTGTGCTTGCTTTATTTCTAGGGTTCCGAAGTTGGAATCAGTTGAAAAGGATCACGAGGGAATGCCCTCTTGATCAATCCATTATTAAGTTTCTGGTCTTTGTTTTAATTCCTATATTTTCTTAGAGAAAAAAAATGTTATGCCAAGGACGGGGAGCGCGCTTCTTGTTGTTTTGAGAGAGAAATATTTTGTCTAAAAATAGAAATTTTGATCTTTTGGTATGGGAATTTTACTTGGTTTACCTTTTCTTGTATTCTCAATTACATCCTCTTCTCGTATGTAGGTTATCAGAAACCCCTGATTTGGGTTTTAAGATCGCAGTATTCAAAGTTCGGTTATTTTGGTTTTTGATAGATCGGTATGTTTTATCGGTTCGGTTGTTCAATTTTTGTTAAAAATTTTGATCAATTCGATTAGCTCAAAAAAATTTCAGCTTTTTCGGTTTTGGTTGAATTGGTTCAGTCGGTTTTGAACCGATTGCTTAGCCCTACTTATGTTTATAAATGATTTACCAAAAATTGTTCACCTTTTCTTTTTAAAAGAGGTTGTGCACCTCTTCTCTTTACCGAAGGTTGTCTGTAATGTCTATCGAAGAAGCATCCTAATCAACAAATATGTGATAGAGTAGCAATTAGATACATCATATTATAACTTAAATTTTAGTTTGTCATTTTAGTCCTTAAAACTTTTTGTATTAATTTAAATTACATAGAAACTAGCATAGAAACATAACTTTTTCTCAAATTAGTTGTTGAATATTGAAAATTTTGAATTAATTTTCTTTAGTTGTTACATAACATTATGGAATCCCTCGAACCCCTATTTTGACCTTAACTTCCAAGACCTTGAGACAACAGCTCCTCTTCAACATCATCAATTAATGTTGATACCATATATAAAATATCATGTCGTGTCGGTCAACATGGACAAGATTTAAGATTCCGCCCACTGACCGGCACTGACACAGAATCATGACCCCAAGGCTGCCTCGTGAGGTCGCAGAGGCAGCCGCGAGGTTGCAGAGCGCTACAAGGATGCATCGTGTTTTTTTATTTTTTCATTTCCACTTTTTTTTTTAGAAAGTTAATTTCAATTCCTTTCCCTATTTCTTTCCCTCTCTTAATTTTTTTTCCTCCAAGATTGTTATTTTTTCCCCCTCCATCCATCCACAAGAATAACAAAGAGAAAAAAAACCTCCTTACCTGTATGGATGGTTATTGTTTTTCCCTCCATCCGTCCACGAGGTTAAAAAAAGAAAAACTCTTAAAAGATGATTAATTTTTTCCCTCCATCTGTCCACGACATAAGCAGAGAAAAAAAAACTTCTTTAAGATGGAGAAAACAAAAAATTAAATATAATATAATTTCTAACTTTATAAAATATAAGATTATGAATTAAATTATTGTATATATAAATTTAGTTTAATTTTAAACTAATCAAAAAAAATCAAAATTAAATCGAGTTAAACCTGCCTAATATCGTCATGTCTACTTCTTGGACTTGAGCTAACCCTAAATTGACTTTTACTCCATAAGTATCAAACATTACACGAGATAATATTAAAAACTAAATGTAATATTCAGCATCTCAAATATAACTCAATAATAACCTCTATAACAATCAAATATTAAATAATATATTTTTAATTAATATATTTATATTAAAAAAACACCGAAATTTTATCGTAACGACACGATATTGAAACTTCGTTTTGGTGATTAACCGAAACTTCTAAAACTAAAATTTCATACCTTGGTTGATACTATATTAGAATATAATCTTATTTCTAGCACCTTCTCTTAGCATCATTAATAAATGTTGATACATTTTTCTTATAACAAAGTTTAAATCTCAAGCTGTGTTGAAGTTTCAATTTTTAATCAGAACGGTTTTGGTATTATATCATGTCATGCCGATACAATTTTGATATTTAGTTGATTGAATTATTAATAATACATATATAATTTTTAATTAATTTGTTATTGTATTTAATTATTTACATAATAATTAATTAGATTATTAATGCATGATTAGTCTTTTGTTTATTTCGTTGATTAATTTGATCATCTTGAATTTTAGAATTAAAAACTATTTATAATAATTTACTTTAAATTTTTATCTTTAAATACTTGTAAATTATACTTCTTTCATTTTATGATAATTTATACTTATATTTTATCAACTTTTATAGGTGGAACACCAGAATGAGCCACGAAAAATGTGACATTTTCTAACCTTCCATAAACTTGGATATATTTTACTTTCAAATTTTGTAACATTGATGCAATTTAAGATGTGAAGGCGTCAGAAATTTTGTTATGATGTAATTTTGTGTGAAATGCAAATATATGGCTTTATGTAATTGGGTAAAATTTATTTATGAGCATTCGATAAGAAGTTAGAGTATTAAATGTCATTTTTTATATATAGTATGATAAATCTCTAAATAAAGAAATTATTGGATATGGTGAAATAATTTAATATTCTATCATTAATTTCTATTTATTTTGTTTGATCTACATAATTATAATAATTAGAGTAAATGAAAGACAAAGATAACTAAAATTTTCAAACTTTAACACCTAAAATATTATATTTTAAACTAGATTTTAAAATTTATAATTAAATTTATAATTTTATAATTATGAAATTTTTAAAAAATTAAATATATGAAGCTCGATTCAATTCAGACTTATTGAATTAAATTTGAAATTTTCATATTTGAGATTTTTTTATAAAATCACATTTAAATTTAAAAAGTCTTTCAAAAATTAATCTTGTCAAATTTGTTTGTTTATGCAATTGTAATTGAAATCATAAATATTCAAAAATTATAAATAATGAAAAATAAATAAATTATTTTATAATTTAATTAAATAAACTTTTATTTAATCATGTCAAACCCTATCTATTTGTTAATGCTCAAATTAAATGAGAAAAGACAAAAAAAATCAAGACACGATCTCATCAAAATATAGCGTTCTTATTACTTGCTCACATATCCTCTGCCCTCTCTGGAGTTAGATACCAAAGTTTATCCTATTGAAATATTTAGTTTTAAAATTATTTTTAAAAAACAAAGTAATTAACTAAGATAAGTTGATATTTTGAGTTTTATACTCGAGTAAAAATTGGTTTAGGGTTAAACAAAGTTGATCAAGCGAGCTCAAAGTGCACTCAATTTGGATTTATTTTGGTCTTATATATAGGATAGTGAGGTTAAAACATATTCAATTAAAATTGTTATATTTTATACCGTTAACAATTACTTAATTATTTAATTAGATTATTCAATTTTGACACTTCTTTCCTTCCGGATCTGGTTCGCCTAAACCCACATGTCTGTCATCTCACGATTGCATGCAACTGCTTGTTGCCTACTATATCTCGCTATTCGTGTTGCCCTCGCCGCTTGAAGCGGCCTCCCAATCATTGAACCCTTAAACAAAACCTAATAACAATAAAAAATGCAATTGTTCATGATATAACGTATCAACATTAACTAATTATTCTTCCTGCACTTTCATAGTAGCAATGAGAATTAAAAAGATGATTTGAAGTTTAAAAACATTAATAACTTATAATTAAGATAAACAATCAATCCTCAAATAGCTTGAGTATAAAATAAAAAATAATTCTATTATTTTTAATATTCATTTTTGTATTTTAAATCATTATAGATAGTATGTATACTTCAGTAGTTTTACTTGATAACTAGAAGTATATAAGCAAACATTCACTTTTAGGATGTTTAGTTTTAAGAATACCTATGGTTATTATGTTTTATGTAAAATTAATGTGTAATTTGGAGCCAAGATATATAACAAAAAGAGCAATAACTAAACAAGTGATGCCTATAGGGCACACATTATTCTATAATTCCACATAGCTAAGGACACTTTATTCAATAGTTCCTACAAAGGTGGTTAGTCATCTAATCCAATATTGTATTATTATGTTATCAACAACAATAACAACCAAGCTTTATCCCAGTCGGTTATATAAATCCTTTTACGTCATTAGGCTCTATCCCCTACTATATTATCATCTATACTTAAATAAATTTTATCTTATTTTATTATTGCTAATCAAGTCTTTTTTGATCTTTCCTCTTTCTCGTTTGATGTGCGTATTTTTCATAGTTTCACATCGCCTAACTGTTTATTGGTCGTCTAAATACATGCTCGTACCATCTCAAACGTGTCTCTCGTAATCTTCCCTCAATAGATGCTACTCCGACTCTTTAATGTTCTCATTTCTTATTCTGTCCATCCTCGTATGTCCACACATCCACCTTAACATCTTCATCTATGCAACTCTCATCTTCTGCTCATGTGCTTGAATCATAGCCCAACATTCAGCTTCATATAACATAGCAGGTCTAACTGTCGTTTTGTAAAACTTTTCTTTAAGTTTTAGAGATATCACATAAACACTCGACGCTCTCCTCCATTTCAACTTCCTTGTATTCTATGTAAGACATCTCTCTCAATCTCTTTATCGTTTTGCAAAAATGATCCTAAATACTTAAAGCTCTCGGTTTCACACAACTCGTTATCTCCTAACTTAACAATTGTTTCATTACGTCTAATATTGTTAAACTTAAATTTCATATATTCTATTTTTCCTCTACTAAGTCTAAAATCTTTTACTTTTAGTGTTTCCCGTCAAAATTTTAGTTCAGTATTGGGGCACGGGAGAAAACTCCGGTCGACGTTTGAAAAGAGGTTGTAAAGAAAGCGTAAGAAGAAGGAGATTCGCTTACAAAGAGGAGTCGCCTCTAGATTTAAATGAAAATAAATTTTTATTCAAATTAAAACCAAACTCAATATGTTTTTTACGAGAGATTAACCCGTGTTTAAATAGTCTAAGAAATAAAAAAAAATCATAACAGAAAAAGAAAAAGTAAAGAAAAACTAATATTAAAAAAAAGATAAAAATCTAAACTAAATTTTAGAAAAGAAAACTAATTCTTAAAAAAAAGGAGATAAAATCTAAACTAAGTTTTAGAAAAAAAACTAATTCTTAAAAAATAGGAGATAAAATCTAAATTAAGTTTTAGAAAAGAAAACTAATCCTAAAAATTCAAAACAAATAAAAGAAAAGGTTACAAGACCAATTCTAGAGTTTTTACGGCTATTAAAAAGTCGATTCCTTCTTGTCAAAACTCTGAATAGAGCGCAACCACGTCAGGAGTCCACGAATTGATCATATTCCTTGTTGGTAGTCTCGATCGGCCCAAAAAGGAGGTTGATACCTTTGTTTTCTTCTCATCACAGCTCGAAGGAGAAGATAGACGTATCGGAGGACATAAATTGGTTGTACTGCTGGATGCTCCTGCATCAGACGCCCCGAGTTGAAAAGAACTTGTCCTCGAGTTCAAGATAGTGTCATCAAGATCCAAAATCCTCAAGTGTTGGTAAATCAAAAGTTGTCTCGTAAGTGGTAGAATGAGAGGAAGATCCTCTAGCATTAACTCGGTCAAATCTCTGAGCGGTTGTTGTAATTCTAATGGAACATGCACTGCATCCTCAGATAATCCACCATATGGAATCTCATGAATGACCATAATCTCATAGTCATCACCATAAAGTACCTCATCATATACTAGCTTGCTAGTTGACTCGGTCTTATGATCTTTAAGATCTCGGGCACTAGGATCACAGTGTGAGACTTCCTCAGCCGGAACCTGCCTGTCACAACCTCAACCACGTTCCTCACGATCTTCAAGATTTTGCGCCATTAGACGCTGGAATAACTCCGTGACTTGTCTCTGTAGATCTTCGATGAGCTTGTACGATACACTTCGATCCTGGTGCGAGACTTCCTCAGCCGGAACCTGTCTTTCACAACCACGATCATGACCACAATGATCAT